>JAPMOQ010045292.1:3929789-3956697 GCA_026543055.1 Argiope trifasciata
ACACACACACACACACACACACACACACACACACACTTCTTTTATACGTACGTCTGCCTTACCAAATTCAGTTGTCATGCAAGATATAAATAAATTGAATTAAAAATGCATATTGTATTTGTTAGTAGGAAGTATAAACAATAAGTCCCAAATGAAAGATTTTGTAAGTAATATAAAACTAAATTATTCAAATAATGCACGAATGTTAGGTTTTATATTTTAGCTGATAAGCTTTATAGATGCCAACACTACAGACTGATTCGTCTGAGCTATTTCAAAACTAAAAATGAAAAAAAAAAAAAAAGAAAGCCTTGATATTTTTGCATTATGAAAAATAATTTCGATTTTCAGAAGACTTTTTAAATAACTGTTTTTTTCAGTTAGATATTTTTATTTTCTTGTACACGTATAGTTCAGAGAAATTATTGATATCGTCAATTCGAACTCAAGATTTTGGCGCACCTCCACATTTCGGACGTATCCGAGTTTGAAAACACATTTTGCATTATATATGTCTATTTGCCTTCTATGAGCTTGTCCTTCAACAGGATAGCTCAAAAGTATGATCACTAATTGGACTAGAAGTAGGATTCAAGATAAACTTATTGCACGGATGATTTGTAAAATGATCATCACTCCAAATCTTCTTCACAGATTCAATCTCACAGATAACCCCTTGTGTATCATGTGTAATGAAGACAGCAACATTTCCCACAACTTGTTAAAATGGTCAAAATATACAACTTACAGAAAAGCACTCTGGAAAAAAAACCTGAAGATCGAATAACCGTACATCTCTTTTGCCTCCCTTCTGTCTTAAGGTCACACAAACAAATAACATCTTAGCATTTTCGTTCAAGCCCTCAAGCATTTTGACATTCATCAACAGCAACTTTTTGGTTCCAATGGGATAACAGCCTTTGTCGCTAAATGTCTCACACAAGCGGCTATATATCACATGACCAGAGCAGCCAATCATGTTCACGATGGAAAACCTGGATTCGAAAGATATAGCCGCTTTTATCCCTCACTGTCTCTACTCAAACTCAAAAGCGTCTTGAGATTGTTGGATGAAATTTAGTTTATACTCATCAAATTTGTATTGTTCTGTCAAATTTTGAAGGTTTCCACGCATAGCGAGTCTACTTTCCTGGTTGTTTGATTGCACGTCAACTAGAAAATTTCAAAAACATAGTAAAGAGCCGGATGAATAAAAGTTGATGTAGCAATATCAATTATTACAAAAATTTTGAATCATATCTGTTAAAAGGCTAAGTACCAGTGAGTCTGTATTTTTCCATGTACATCGATGTAATAAAAAACTCTGCCATCTTGGTGATATAGCGCCTCATTAGCGACTTTTTCCTGTCAAATATACTGAAACATGCTTTCAATTAAGTCAGAGAGGTTGCTTAACCCCTTCCAGTAAAATGACGAGTATACCTCGTCATTGATTTTTCACGTCATATAGCACAATGACGAGCTATACTCGTCATTGATATATGACATGACGAGTTATACTCGTCATGCAACTAAAGTTACTGTTGAATATAATAATAAATTTGATTCAAAATTTCTAGTGTATTGAATTCGAAGGCTTATACTTATGTTGATATCATAGATCACTATCATAGATCGTTTGATTGTCTTGGTACAAGTTACGGCCAAACTATTAGTAATCATTCTAATAAATTCGTTCATTTATTCTAATAAACATTTAGCCTGAACATCTGACTAACTAAATGCAGTGAAATAAGCACCCTTTAATTAATAATTATAAATTAAAATTATAAAATAAACTAAGTTTTCTTAAATAAAGATTAAATAGCTTTTTCACCCAAAATTTTTTATTCTTAAATCTTCCTGGAAGAGGTTAATCAGAGGTTTTCTTTATATCTTCAAGCATGTTTTGACATATCAATGAAAAACTGTTTAGAGAATTCATTATTTTATATATTTAAAAACAAGAGCAAAATTCTAAATAATAATAATAATAATTCCCTTAATTATTTTCATTGTTTGAGTTTAGATAACAGAAAGTGAAGTTATGATTAACTGTACTTAATATTTCCTTAATTATTTAAAAGCTGTAAATAACAAAAGTATTTTTCATTTGATTGCGATATAAATAGCAGAAAAAATAAATAATTTTAGCCTTTTTCGAAGCAATATGATGCAAAACATTTTATATAGCAGTCTAGCTGTCCTCAGAAGTTAAAAGAAGATATTTACGATAAAGAACACGGAAATAAATATTCCAAGCGGACATAAAAAATATGGACTGCATTTAAAGGAGTCGCATTACATTTTCCAATTGAAACTGAAAAAAATATGCTAGACTAATAAATTATTTAAATGTAAATATTTAATATTGTTACAGAATTAAATGAAAAGAGATGGTCTAAGTTTATTAGTTTGTTTTGCTAGAATGAAAGTACATAAACTATTTTATTGACGTAATTTGCTTATCTATCACAAAATTTTTGTCAAACATGCAATTCATATGACTGGTTTTCTATGCATTATGCGAACATATGTCTCGTTCTAAAAAGTCAAATAGCATTATTGGTGAAAAGTCAAATAGCATTATTTCTTTGTAAAAAAGTCCTTTCAGTCAAACTCCTTTTAGGATAATTTTAGAGCAGGACAGTCGAACAATTTAATAATGTTTACGATGCACCGTAATTCTCTCAGATATTTCGTTTCGAAATTAAAGAAATAACAATACTTCGTAGTGACTTTGTAGTAAAACTTTATGAGGTATAAAAAATTTTTAGTTTCAAATAAACAGAATCCAACGGAAAATATTTACCAACAAATTTAATATCTTAATTTGCTTTTAAGGAATCCTGTTTTATGTATAACAATAAATTGATTAAAATATCCCATTGACTGTAAATATAGCCTGAATTGCACCCACCCATTTTTATGTTTGATTTAGCGTTTGAGATAATGGATGTAATATTGTTCAGTATACTTTGCAGATACTATTAGTAACTTGAACATGCAATTAGGATAAAAAGAATTAGTATTGCAATTTTTCCGAAGAAATCTATTAGATTTGTACAAAAATAATAATGATCTTACTTTCAAAAATCTGGATGTTGGTTGATTGAAGCTTGATTAGAAAGTTATTAATGCAAATATTTTGGGTTAAATCTGGGCATTTTACACAATTTATCTCACGGATTATGCTCTTGGATACCTTTTTAACTGTCGATTGATATCAAACTACAGTACACTTGATGTAAAAGATAGCATACCGAATTCATTGCGCTTACATGCGTGAGAAATTACTGACCTTTTGATTGACAACCATTTGAATGCTTTTGCTGAAAAATTGAAATGATCTAAATTTTAGATGGTAAACCTGCCTTACAATACTTTTACTCCACCTAGTATACGAAAAAGTAATTACCAGGAGATGTCTCTCCAAAACTTTTCTCTCATACTCTCTAATAAAGATGCTATCCCAAAGAGCTTCTTGCATAACATTGGCGTACAATAATTACGAAGATACTTTTCCGTTTGGCGGGCGCAGTGAGAAATTCCCAAATAATGTAGAATTCGCCAAATTTGGCGCCATGTGTTTGATTAGTTTTGTTTTGCCATTTGCTTCGCTTGGCGATTTGACTCCTGTGCGGTTTACAATGGATGACGGAAAAGTACCATTACAAAATATTAACCATTAACGTGAATTTATTATTTTTACTGATTCTATCTTGCGATATTTAGCAAAATTTTCGGAGAAAAATTCCTAGCATATAATTGGTAGTATACAAAAATTTAATTTGAGTTTTAGACCTTTTTCCCAAAACAATAGAAACAAATATTTGACACAGAATTACACTTGCAGTCACAAAATAACACCCCGAATTTGATCTAATTAAGTCACAGTGTTCTTGAATTATCGCGTTTACATATTTCTGATATATATTATTCTGATATGATTATTGCCGATAACTGGTCACGCCTTTGTTTTATTTGGACGAAATTTGGTAAGTGTTTATACTATACAAGTTAAATCTCTGTCCCGAATTTTATCCATATAAATTTCTTTGTTCTGTAGTCATTAGTGTTAACTTACAATTAAACTGCCGAGCGAAGAAAATTCTTCCTAATCAAATTTACTCAAAATGTGAAAGAAATATTCAAATTTTTGTGTAAAAATCATGTAACTGGGTGAGTGTATTTTTATCCAATGGATAATGTTTGGTTGTCTATTGCTTATTTGTTCTTGCAATTTGACATCACTCGCATGCCAAAAAATAAATAAAAAGGGCGAAGATTCCTAACATTTAGGATAAGGTAGCATTTAATTGCTGATAGCAAATAACAAGCATTATCTAGTTGCACCAGTTTAATACACCCAAAACAAGGTCAAAAATTCCATAACATTCAGGATAATGTAGCATTTAACTGTCGATAACAAAGCGAAAGCTTTAGTAGCACCAGTTTAACACAAAGAAGACAAAGAGATGAAAAAACATGTAATCGCATCTTACTCACAAACTAAATAAGTTAAAGAGTTAAAGGAATTGTTATAGAAGAAACTGCTAAGCATATAATTTTTTTAAGTTGATTTATTAGTTCGTAAGTAGTGTTTTGAAAGAAAGGTATTGCATTATTTTTTGCATTAGCCTGATTGTTAACTTTTTTGAAAGTGCTGCGTGAACTTTCCTTCTGATGAAAAATAAAAATATCATTTAGCCAATGAAATGGAGACTTAAGTGTGAGTTCCGACAGAAATTATTTAATTAGTTTACATAACTATTTATATAAGAATTGTTCTTGCTGTTACTCATGGCACTTTATAAGCCAGCTGACAGTTATCTATCAGAGATTTAAGCCGAAATGAGCTTCTCTTGTTTTTTATGTAGCTCCATCTAGGGTCAAAAATACGACTTAACCACTTCATGCTTCACATTCACTTGCACAACCCCTTTTTACAGGGAAACACACTCACACACCTGATAGATAGAACACAGAAGAACAACCATGCCGAATTGGGACTCGAATCCAGGATCCCAGATCACGGGACAGACACACTACACACCCTTATACCAGAACGTCGGCATGTAAGAATTAGAATTTATAATCATCTATTGCTATATGTAACGTTCAGCAGAGTGTATTTATCTTTTTGATATCTGATATTTATTAGATGGGAAAATATCTAATTCTGCTCTGGCTTCTAGAAAACGAGACGATTTTTTCTATGTTTAAACTGACTGATTTAATAGTATATCAATAAATTTATTTTTATTTATTCTTAAATATGAATAAAAATCAAAGGTTAATGAGATGAGATCTGCACTTTTTAAAATTTTTTATGCGATTTATTACATTCTCCTTTCATGACCAGGTGATTGGTAATATTTTATTTCAACATTTATTTTCCTTTTATGCTCGTTTTGTATTTATTTAGTACTATTTATTTAATTCTAATTTTAATCATTAGTTTTAATTTAAGTGCTCGTGAATGTTATGATTACACTAAATCCCATTGTAAGAAAAAGAAATTTTAAATTGATATATATTTACATCTAAAGTGCGTAACGTATTACAGTTTTAAATTTTTTTCTTAAAATTCTTCAGTTTAGAATTTATTAATAATTTTAAATCAAATTTTAATAAAAAAATTAATGGAAATGTAAAATTTAACCTCAGTAATTTTTGAGCGTATAATTACGCATAAAATATTTTTACACCACTTTAAAATTAAAATTTTAAATTTCCAATGATATTAATGTTATTTCTATATAATATTTCCCCCCCTCAATTTAAAAATATTCATTATTATACTTTACATCAATTCTTTCCACAATTTTTATATCTATTTTATCACGCTTCCCCCTTGAGATTATTTTGCATAAATTTTTGTTTGTATGGATTATTATTGCAATAATAAATTTTAAATTAAAAAAATAATATAAAGAATTTCGGAAAAGTGTGATACTATATTATTTCCGACTAAAAGCTCGAAACTAAAATTTTCTAACTTATACATGTGGCAATCTCACTTGCATTCTCTGACACTTTTCCCAATTCTTTCGGAACTGGAGAAGGAAATGATGAAAGGGTGAGCGTTTCTCTTCTTTTCACTTCACTTCAATCGAATTCAGCCATCCTCTTTTTTTTTTTTAAGTAGATACAATTTCGGTTCCATACGAACAGTAATCTGCAGAATAAAAGCGATTCCCCCTTTTACAGATAGTTAATACTAAAAGATCTAGCATTTTCCAAGTCGCATCTAAATATAAAGTTAAGACAAAAATTCGATCAATCGAATCTTAAACCATTCGATCAAAGAAGTTATCAACAAATTAAATACATGATATAATACATACATGATTGATAAACGCTAGAATAACGATTCCAATAAAGGAGCAATCAAGTAGTGAACAAAAAGAAAAAGCCCGCATTAGCATATATATTGAGTCTGTAATTTTTTTGTATCTTCAGATTATACAAGATAATGTGAAAGATTAAATCATTTACTTTCATAAATAATGATGGATTATATGCAATTCGAGAATTCTAGCACAAGGACATTCATTGATTTAAAAGCAGATGGAAAAACATTAACCTTGATTATGATACTTTATTGAAATTTGATATTTGGAGCTCTTCTTTTTATATTTTATTTTATTGATATATTTTTTGTGCTGCATATACTACTAGGTTACATCCCATCCACTTTCTAGAGCGTTAAGATGCTTCTGATTATTTATGTACAGAAATGAGTGTGAAATGAATATAAAAGGCGACTTTTAAAGATGTTGTGAGTAGGGAATGAGGGAAATTTAAAAAAAATTATATGAAATAAAACTAAGAAGTTTAATTTTTTTTGAAGATATGAGTTTCTAAATTTTCAATAGAAAAATTGTTACTGGATCAAATTTATTTGATCTAATTTTCTAGGAAGAAAGGGCCTTAATCCTTTTCTGCAAGTACCTGAATAAATTTTGTACACTGAGATGGGTACAGTTATCCGTATAAAGCTCATATAGACACTATAACGGCAGAGTTACAGTCAGGCAATTCATACAATGCCGGATAATATCTATATTGGTTTTCCTCCACCATTCCATTGGCCTGCCTGTTTATTAAAATAGGATTTTATGCAATTAATCTAAAATTTTCAAAAATATTGTAATGGCTTGAACCTAACAGATCAAAATAAGGAGTAGAATTTCAGATTATTCTTTTATTTATAGCCATATTATATATATATACATATCGGCTACTCCAGGGCGGTGTGTAAATAGTCTCGCTGTCCTCAATGCAATAAGTCCCTTCAAAGCAAGATCCTCTCTTTATCTCTGTCCAAACTCCGTCTCCTCAATTTCCACTCACTTCAGTTCTCCATCGATCCAGCGAAATTTCCTTCAATTGTGACACCTGTGAACTGTCCATCAATGTCGTGTCCTAGTAATTGATCGCTCTAGAACACGTGTCAATGATATTCCTTCACAAAGGGACCACCCGGTATCCAGATGTTTGACACTCCTTTCGTTTGAAGATGCGACAGACTTCTCCCATACAATGAACTTCACATGTGGTCTTTCAGCTGAATTACTAATGACCATAGGCAACCACTACTCTGCGATAAGAAAGACCTCCCTCCTAGAAATATGGAGGCTTTTAACAATGGAGGGAGTTAACAGGTCGTGAACAATTGTCTGGAAATGCCGTTTCTTATGATTGGGACAGGGAAACTTTATAGTATAGTTAATTTTAAGCTTATTGTAAAGTTTTATACTGCCATGCAGTATTTCTCTTGACAGTATATTTCAAAGCGATCTAAAATTTCCTTGAAGACTCTTTCAGGCAAGTTTGTTTGCAAATGGAGCTCTGAAACTATAAATTTATTTCTGAGGAGTTTTAGTCTGGTGATAAGGTCTCGACTCCGAGTAGTAGGGTTTTAGGTTTGAGATTCAATTCCTCCGGAGAACCGTCGTGTAAAGGGATCTGTTACACACCAAATCGGTAAGGCCAAAGTTCTTTCATTGGTGTGCTGTTGACAGGGTGTGTATGTGCCAGCTCAGTTATCGTCCTCTTCATCTGACTGTCGTTGAAAATTATGAGATCCGTTCCAAAATAGTTCTAATGTTGCTTTACAACGGACGTTAGTATAAATTAAGTAGATGGAATTGGCCAGTGAGCATCTGATGCGACGGACGATTGTATCGTTGACAGTATTTTTTGGTAAAGATAATTTAGGGATATAATTTCATTAGTTGAAATCACAAGAAAGAAGACTACAGACAGACAGGTCCAGACAAATTATTATCGATACCCATAGTATTTAAGTATTAATATGATAAGTGTTTTTTTTTTTTTGCTCAGTTATACGGATAAACAAAGTTACCCCAAACCTATCGTAGCATCCGGGATGAATGAATGACAGTCATTTTAAAAGTACTAAGAAGATAATTAGAAGTTGAATTTTAATGCTCTCACTGTGACGGTAAGAAGCCTTCCTTAAAAGGCATGCACCGTAATTGCAGTCTTGCTTTACTCTTCGCTCAACAATTGTTTTAAACTCTAAAAAAAAGAGTAAAACGTAGTGAAATATTTTTGATTCCTTATTATGTGTTGGGAAAAAACAGTTTTTTTAACAGCAACAAACATTGTTATGTCATTTAAATGAGTAATTGAAATGTTTGTTAAAGAACGAAGTAATTTATTTGGTTTAATGATATAAAAGCCACTTTTGGAAATGTTGTACGTAACAAATAAAAGGGTCCTTTAAAGAATGAAAATTATATAAGTTCATGTTATTAAAAATTATATGCATGTACCTTAAGTAATTGAAGTTAGGTATGGAGTGTCACGATTTTGTGAATTTAATTATAGTTTCTGCTAAATTTTGTTTAACCCTTCGGAAAAAAGCCGTTCACAATACATTGCACCATTTAAAGTCATTGCTGCTGTCATTCAGGTTACACTGGCCCGAAAGTTAGCAAAGCGTGACAAAAGAAATTTATTATCGAGGAAGCACAATGAGGAGAGCAGTAGCCATAAAAAGCCATATTTATTGAAGTAAAAGCTCATTAGCTCGTACTTGGTGCAAAAAATAATAGATAGAATTTTAAATAAAGTTAACTTTACCAAACTTTGGAGAACAACTTTTTAAAACAGATTCGAATCTCAATGTTTCAATATAAAAAGGCAAATCATCTTAAATTGGCTGTACAGCAGATCAACCACATAGTCTGATATCTCTTCACTGCTCTCTTTTTCAAAGATATTTAACCTATATGTATTTATACGATTTGAGTTCGCCAAATTTGCACATCAAACACTGACAAGAACAAATAATCTAAATTTGAATGGTTGGGTTCGAATCTTGTTTATGGGTTGTTTCTTGAGATTATGGGTTGGAAGTCGAAAAACAACACACACACAAGGACTGAATCAAAAGGTTCAGATCCAAATATCTTCTTCATGGATCTGACAAATGTCTAACTATTGCTACGTAATCATTTCAGAAATTTATAATTATTTTTAATGAAACTTATTCATATGTAATACTGCTGTTGGTACACACCATACAATCAATAAAAATTTTATCGATCCGTGATGCTGTTGCTAAACCAGAGTTTAAAATAATTGCATTCGTTACTTATTAAAAATTATTGAATACATTTTGATAAATATAATAATCAATGTTATGGATTAGTTCACTGATCATTGCACGTTTTCGAAAATCCAGTTTAAACTATCGTCTATTATGTTTTTTTAGCACTAAATTTTTATTTTTGTGACCCCTCCCTCTAACCAAACTCTACATGCATGAGAAATATCAAAAATAATTAAAACTCTGTAAACTTTAGAGTGTTTAAAAATTATATCGTATCTTGTGGTGGCTTTGAAGAAATTGAAAGAAATTCGTGCAAGGCAGGATTATTAAGTAGACAAATTAACCGAAAGTCTAGGGATCGCATTAATTTAGGAAGCTCTAGAGTTTTTTTCAGAAGATATTTTGAAGCTGTTTAACTAGATGTTTTTAATTATTTTGTTTTTAAATTTATCTATGAAGGGCTGATATCTAACATCTCAACTTAGAATTAAATATTATTTAAATTAATTTTGGAGCATTATTCTAATAATATTTCTAATTAATTGTAAAGTTTGTATGATATTTTATAAATCAAAAAACATGGATGCTTAATAATTCTAAAATAAAGCTATCATACTATTAAATATAATTATGTTAGGAAAAATTTAGCTATTTTTTAATTACTTAAAAATATTTTACATTTTTTTAATACGTGATACACTGACGCCAATCTTTTAGACAGTGACGTGCAATCAAAATGTTTGATATTTCATTTTGAAAAAATTTGCTGTTTAAAGCTAATTGCATCTAAATTAAATGAACATTTATTAAAAATATTTGAGTTTGAAAGGTTTTGGAAGAAAAGGCTCTAAATTTGCCCTGTTTAATGGTCCCTAGAATCTTGGCCTGCTCCTTAATGGCATAATTTGGGTATAAGGGCCAAATATAGGACACGTTGCTCCATTCACAAAGGTAAGTACATACATTTTGGGAATCAGCTCTATATTGTTCTGAATACATTTTTCATACGATGCATACAATTTTGAGGTAATAGTAGTTGTTTATCGGAAACCTGTTCGATTGCAACTGGAATAAGTTATGGTATGTTTGCATTTCTTGGTAGTTTGATCAATGACATGAGGAATAGTGTAACTTCTTTAACTTATTAAAATAAGTCTAATGCATTTGTTATGAGTTTGGCGTTATAGACAAATGCATCATAATGATTGGATGAAGAAATATAAAGATTAATGAATGACTAATTATCAAATCTAAGTCATTGTAAAAATACAAAAAATAAAATATCATTAATGGAGTGAAAAAATCTTTTTGCAATTAAAGGAATTAATTAAGTAAATTAATTTTCTATATAGTAGGATCATTAAATCATATCATCCAGTATTTTTTAGTTACCGCCAAATAACATTAAAAACAAATTAATAAGAAAAAGATTCAATTAACAAGGGCAATACCTCATCAATTACTATGTGTTTAAAGGAAACAATACAAATTATGTTGTTTTGGAAAACTAAGATTTAAAAAATACCCTTTATACTACACAAGTTTTCAGTACTGAGGGGTGAAAAAAAAAGCTCTATGGGAAAAAACCCCGATTAGAATTTTTAAAAAATAGATGCATTTATTTTAATTGGTACTCACTAAAATATTAAAAACTATTTAATTTCCGAGTGGAACCATGTTTGGGAAGCGTAGATTTTGTCGAAAAGCATCATGTTAAATCAAAGAAACCCAATTTAAAATATTTCAAAATTAAAGAACAGCATCAGCAATAAACCAGATAATGTTATTGTATGCTAATATATAGATCGATGCATAAAAGATTAATAAAAGTCAGGGAACACTTACCAGCGCTACTTTGAAGTTCCTTAAGAGACCTGGCTTAAATGAAATACAAATTTCAATATTTCTGTATAACATCTTTTCAACATAAAGGATCGCAACAATAACTAAATTAAATAGTAAATTGTCTTTCTAACAATACAAGTACAAATTGTTAATCTGAATATAAGAGAATGAATTCTGTTTCAATAAGCTGTATTGTTTAAAACAAACCGTGACGTAATTTCAAAACATTGCATCCTTTTCTTCCGACTTTCATAAAGTTTAGTTGTATTAAAATTCCTTTTTTAGAAGTTAGGTAAGCGTTTTAAAATTTAAATCATGATCAAATGGTGGAATATTTTATGTACTTAAGATGATACTGAACGACCTTATTAAAATTCCGAAGTGAGAAACATTCTTTATTTTAAGTAATTGGCAATTTTTCTCGTTGTACATGCGAATACGATGCAACATTATGCATTATAACTGCTATCCTGCCGGCTTCCTTGGCATAGCGGTAGCGTGTCTTATCCGTGATCTGGGAGTCCCGCGTACGAGTCCAGGTTCGGATATGAATGTTATTTTGTGTTCTATCAGTGAATTGGGAGAATGTGCCCCCCCCCTGTAAAAAGGGGTTGTGCTAGTGAATGTGAAGCATGAAGTAGCTAAGTCGTACTCTTGGTCGAAGCTACTGAAAATCAAAGGGCAGTATTTTAAGCTTAAATCCCCGTGATCTGGGCTTCCCGGGTTCGAGTCCCAGTTCGGGCAGGGTTGCTATTTTGTGTGCTATCTGTGAGTAGTGTGAATGTGCCCTCCCCCTGTAAAAAAAGTGTAGGGCAAGCAAATGTGAAGCATGAAGTTGCTAAGTCGTTCTCTTGGCCCTAGTTTTCACTACTGAAAAAACAAGGGACGCTAATTCAGTCCTAAATCGCCGATAGTTTTCTATCAGCGGGCCTGTAAAGTGCCAAAAGTCCTTTCATTTGAATTTTGGACGCTATTGTTGTGTATAAAAATGCAATATAAGCGCAAAGTAATTTCATTATTTCAACCATTAATAAGAAAAGAAATCTTTAGTATAATTATGAATTTTTTTAATTCATACCCAATCTTATTTATAGATTTTATCTGTATAATCGGTGTCAAAAATAGTACTATTAATGCAAAACTAAGGTTTAAAAGTTAATTTTTAAAAAGTGACGAGGCACAAAAAAATTAATCTATGTGGTGATTCCGCAAAGACAAATTGCTTATTTTAGTTCAAAAGGTATCTTGATGTAATTAAGAATTCATTCTTTTACAATTTATATCCTAAAGCCCTTAAAGCTTTTTTTATTATTAGTACATTTTTGCTAGGAGTTTATCGAATTCCAATTCTGAAAGAGAAACTTAACAGCAGATGGATTGAGAGGAATGGGCAACAACGGAGTCTCTAAACTCTTTTAATTGTACAAATTTTTTAAGTATTAATTCAAAGAAATATTCTTTGCCTTACTAACTCAAATGTTAAAATATTGAAGATTGGGAACAGATATTGAGTATAATATGGCTTGATAAATGCAGGCCAACGCATTGCAAGAACTGGAAATCTTTGGCATTCTCAAATTCGTAAAAGTGAATGGTGCATACTGACAATTAATTTACGAAGACAAATAAAAAAAAACCCCTAGCACTAACTTCAGCAATTAGCTAATTTTTAAATCCGATTTTTAGCTAATATTTACACTTTTGTAGAAAACTATTCTAGATGATAAAAAATAAATATATTTGCTGTTGTTAACATCAATAAATTCCATGAGAGGAAAATTGATAAATATCTACTTTTTACAATCCTCCTGTTTTATTTAACATAAGTAGCAAAATACTCCCGACAATCAAACGTTTTTAACAAAGAAAAATTCTGCTTTCTAAACCAGCTGTGAAGTTTTAAATATCACGACTGAATTTGAAATTAGTCAAGATTAATTGGATAATGACTTAATTAAGAACCGAGAATAGCACAACAGTTTCTTTTTTTCATGAGATCTGATTGACCGTCCATAAAATCTGGTTTTATGGGTTGTTTAAAATTATAAGCGAAACCTAATTGGATAATCACAGCTGCGAATCTGATGCGCTTCTGTAGGTCATATATAGTCACATGTCAATTTTTAACTATAAATTGTTTTTGTGTGTACTTTTTTCATCCAGGTAATGCACCACTACAATTAAACTTAAAAAGCAAAGTCATAACTAAATATAAAATTTGATCAAAATCTTTAGAGCTGTTTGCTCATTTAAAGTTCAATGTCTTATCAGAGGAAGTTACATCTATAAACTCATTGCATCTCTTCAAAATAGCTTGTGATTAATTTAAAAAATGGAATGAAAAAATATTTAAATGAGTTATGATTACAGAAAAATAGAATTTTTTTTACAAAAAATGTCAGCATGAGTGTGAAAAATATTTTTCTAAATAAGAATTATTGGATCAGTGGGCTATATAAATATTGTTACCGATTTTCTCCTTTATCCGTCGGGTTCGTTTATGTAGTGGGTGTATGGTGTGAGTCCACAGTGAAGAGTCCTTTATTAGAAGAATGCCGACGACGTTTATTTACAGGATGAAGACAGGATAGAACAAAGACAATAATTTAGAGCCCAGAGACGACAATTATTTACAGTAGACAACTATACACAGTCGTGACGAACACACATAACAGCACACAGCAACACTCTACAGCAGACAGTAGACCACACGCAGAAATTCCGTAGTGACAACGTCCACAGCTCACAAAGCGACCAGACAGGATTAAGCAGGAGAGGTTATCTTTAAGGGATTCTGTCTACGCACGCGTAAGCTCCAAATGGCTGAAACTATTCCTTTATCTGTTCTCGTTTCTGATGTTCGCTCGCTACTTCACACAATGGGCTACGACACAAGTCACGGCGACGCCAGAATACGGCACGCACAGCAATTCAACACTCCGTCGTTGCTTCGGTATTCTGTCGGTGACTCCTTCATTCAGGACTTCTATTCAAGACCTCTCAGTTCAGGTCTACTCAATTGATCACCGCTACTCCAGCTTCAGATTGCTGGTCGTATATAGATCCGGGAGACGGGGTAAAAAAATTCGTCGCCAAGTTTCCTAATGTTCGCCAAGCTTTCGGATCTCTAATGTGACACCCGGGCATCGTTTAATACAGATGACTGTAAATCTGTCTTCTTTACGCCGACATTATTCGCTGTGGGAAAGAAAAGTTACAGGTTCGTAACAATATATGTAAAAATTGTGAGGCTTTTAAAACTATATTCAATAATTAAAAAAAACATTAAATATAATTTTTTACAGTACTTAAAGCAATATTTTCAACATAAATTATATGCCTAACTCTAATGGTTTAAAAACTAACTTGGGCGATGTTTGAATTGGCATAAAACAGTATATCTAAATATCGAAATTTTTGCATGATAAATCTTTATAATGAAGGAATGATTGATCTTCATATAAATAAAAGTCATTTTGCTAAGTATATATAAATGCATGTATGCATATTCTATGTCCTTCTTAAACAAAATGGTTGAATTCAGTAACATTTAGAGGAGCTATTTTACAACACATAAGAAAAAAATATAATCAGTTTTAAAAACAATACGAATTTATTAAATATTCAATAAATTTAGTAATTATGAAACACTTTATCTTGTTTTCCTACGTTAAATTACTTTAGACATATATTTTCAATTTCTTTTATTTATTTTAAATTCTTCCAATAATGAGTTTTTAGATCTTAAATGAGTTTTCAGTAATGCATGCTTAAAATCTCCTTTAATCACCCTAAAGAAGAAGTTTACCTTATGGTTAAGTGTTCGTGAAAAAATTTGTGATACCAATAAAACTAATAACTATAATTTGTGGAGAAAATCTTCAATTGGCGTTTTTTAAAAACGTTTGGCTCAATTCATTTTCTACTTTTATTTCAATGTATATAACAAAAATATCAGACTGGGAAAGAATTTTGTATATCATTTTATACATATGTAGGTTTTTTTTGTGTTAAAAATGTGATAAAAAAGTTGATTTTAATTTCTTGTAATGCTAATATTATCATCTTGTTTCTTGTAAAAGTCATTGGGGAAATTTTTAAATTGATGCATTTCTCTGCTGCATATTGAACTAAAGCTCAAAGTAAATAAACCCAGAAGATTATATTATTTATCTATTCTATGTGAATGATTAATTATTAACCCGAAATAATAATTAAGTAATTTATTAAGCATGATACCTCATTTTAAAAAAATTCCTCACAGAATTCCATTCTTCTTTGAACTGTATTAAAACTCACATAATTAAAATAGTTTGTTGCCTCAATAAAGGCAGCGTTATTTTGTTGAAATTAGAAAGTTACGGTCTTTTAAAATGCCAATCTGCGTTAAATGGCATTCCTTAATTATGGTACCCAAATTGTTCTTTTTCCTTTAAGATATACCATGAGTTTTTTTAATACTCAACAAATACATAGAATATTTAAGAACTAAAAGATATCTCGCATTATCTCCTTTGAGTCAATAAAATGCTGAAATTGTGGCCTCATTTATAATAGCTGTAACAGAAAAGAATTTTCGTGAAAAGTTATTACTGAAGAAAATTTGGGAATGAAAAATTTATTATTTCTAAAATGGTATTTAAAGAATATCATTAGTATTTAAAGAATAAATTTATTCTTCATAGATTTGTAAGACACAGGAAAGCGCTACAAGAAATTAATGTGTGAAAAGGAATAAAGATCTTGTGATTTATATTTAGGTTAAATTTATGAATAATTTTCAGATAAACTAATATTTATTGTCAGTCGTCTTTGGTGACCAGCTGGTTCACCAGGGATGAGGTTTTCCAAAATTTTTAATTAAATATTTATGTATCTTGGTCTCTTAATAGCTCCTACATCAAAGTATTTTTAAGTTTCAAATTTTAATAGCCATATATTTCCGACTACAGAAGTCTTACGAAATTCTGTACGTTGCACTATGTATCTCTTTTGTAAGAGAAAGGAAAGGACTACATGCATCAATTTGTGAAACGAAATAACGCATTTAAAACTATGAATTGATTCGTTTCTTCATTCATAAAATGATTAATCGAAATCTGCAGTGATTTTTATGAATTTTTTAAATTAAAAACCTACACATCTTCACTTTCGTTTAATTTCACTTGTTGTGTTGTGGTTTATCCCACTTGGTTGACAGTAACATCAGACCAGCTCCATGAGTCCGAACTTCTTCAAACAATGTAACACGACCTCAGAACTCGAGAACAGTTGGTCTTTATTGAAACCGATGCAGGCCAAAATATGGGCAGGAGAATTTGAGTGTCATTGCATTTTGGACACATGGAATAATTGCATTTTGGACACATGGAATAATTGTATTTTGGACACATGGAATAATTGCATTTTGGAAACATGGAATAATTGCATTTTGGACACATCGGGGCCTCGTCACATGACGTTGTGCACGAGTGTGTCCACTTCGAAATCTAGAGATAGTTGTCTGATCACGTCTGTTCTGAACCCCAACTAAAACAGCACCAGGGAGACTTTCCGCATACCATTCATGCACGGGGGCCCTCCTCCAAGAAGAACAAATATCTTACCAGGCCCGGGTGGCGATTTCTGAAAAAGAAATCGCCACTTTTTTTCTAATGAATTTTTAAAAATTTAAATCCTAATTTCACTTGCATATCTCTAAAGGATGCCGAGTCATCAATACTAAAAGGCAAGGTAGTTGATAGCTTGAAATGAAATTTTCTTAGTTAAAGATTAATTGCTTAAGATATCCGAACACATTTTTAGTACTTTCTAAGAAAAATCAAGTGTAGACATACTTTACCCAAATTTCAAAGTTTAAGATTATTTAAAATTAGTCATAGGACACCAATAATTGAAATAAATATTAAAATTTTTGAAAAATTGGCATTTAATAGCATTAATTTAAACAAATTCTTATAAAACTTCAAATTGGCTTTATAAGAATTTTTTACTCTCATGTGCACAAGACTTATACCAAAATAAACAACAAAGTTTTCTCCAAGGAATGAGTTACAAGAGTGTGGTTCCAATAATAAATAAAAATTTTAGAACGAATCGAAGATTTATCATGCAATTTTTAGTAAATTTATGGCATTATTATTCACACAGTAGGCTGTAAGTTAAAAAAAATTCACTCAATCATAATTTTTTTAGTTCCTTCCCTAGAAAATAATATCAGAGTTCACAAATCTCATATTAATATGATGATAATATTTTGCGTTATTTTGTTTGAATTGAGCAAAAAAAAAAAAAAAAAAAAATCAATTTTAAGAAAAATCCATTTGAAGTATATAGTAACATGTTTTAATAATAAATTATATGTGTACACACTTAAAATTCACCCCATTCACAGGTTATAACTTCGTCCTCTTCAGTTTGTAATAATTTTCCTCTTTTAATCCTTTTTTTTTCTGGCAGTTATAGCATTTATTTATTCTGTCTTTCTCGAGTTCAGCATATGCTCTAACTGCATTTGCACAAGGATACACTCCAATAACCTTAAATATATTCAGTAATCATATTAAACATTCTTTAAAATGTATCACAGGCATAAATACTTTAATTTGAGGGTTCGGAGCTCAACAAAGACATTTTTATGTACCAATTTCCACAAGGCACTTAATACTCTCATTGACATTTTGCATTTTGCTGTGCAAAAAATTTTCTGTTTTTGAAACTAAATTTGTATTTTTATAAATTTTTAATTTATTTTTTAGAACTTTAAATAGGTACTTCCGGTTATTTAAATATCCACTCCTGATTTAACGATCATGACAAAAATATTAATATCTTGACTTCTAATTAACGTAGAGACAAAAGTAACATTACGAAACTGTAATTTTGTTTCCTATCACGAATATTGTCTTCGTAAGAAAGGCCGTTTTACGATCAGCCCTGTGGATGTTAATCAGATATCACGGCGACATTAGTGGCAAAATGAATATTGCTAGAAACATCGAGACTTTTCACGATTCATTCAATAGAGACTGAGATACAGCCAGATAAGAACTGATTGTTCTAGAAATTTCTAGCCCCCCCCTCCCAGGAACTATAAAAGGTCGGCGTTCTCAAGCTGCAAGTTGTCGTGTGCTGAGTCGTAGTGAATAGTAGACGGCATTACATGGAGCAGTTGTTACGTCCACAAACGAAATCTTAAAATTTTATTCTGAAAAAAAAATGTATGAAATTTTCGTTAAATTTGGCTGTCGAAACCATTGTAAAAACTTTTTATTTTGAAATTTATGCTGGAACTTTGAATTTGCCTGTTAAAATGATGAAATTATTGGTTTGTTGAAATAATTGTTATGATTTACATTTTTTTGGAATGTTGAAAACATGTTTAATATTTGAAGTTTTTGTTAGAATGTTGAAATTATTATGAAAACTTGAAAATTTTGCTTCAATTAAATATTTTTGTCGAATTTTTTTCTTCTAACATTGTTTATAAGGAAATTATAACAATTTGTAATTGAGGCAATTATTTTGATGATTATTTTATATGAAATTATTGATTCTACTCCTAATATAAGAATATAAATTAAATTTAAAAACATATTAGAGAATGAACTCTTACTAAGACTATTCACGCCATATTGAACCGCAACATTCTACTGCGAAAGTTGAAAAACTTATGCAAATACAAGAAGAATTTTCTTTTTGTGGAATATTTTCAGAAATAGCTGAAAATCCATGTCAGCAGAAAGTATTTGTAGAAGAAAGGGAGATCGGGTGTTAAACTAGAAATTGCATTATCATAGATATTGGAATCTTTTTTTCTTGATGGTGATCTTTGTAAAGTGACACTAAAGTAAGGAAAAAAATTTATTCAACAATCTTAATAGTCAGGAATAAATAGTTAGTACCTTAACCATTATAAGAAAACACAAAATAGAATAAAAATTATCTATCTTCGTAATTCAGTTTTTACAGCAAAATGAATTTTAAGAGTAATTGCAAGATATTTTGGTTTTTTAAGTAGGTATTGTATGTTAAGGATAATGACATAAACTATGGACATCCTGGCATAATAGCACATGTTCAGCTACAAAGTTTCAAAACCATAAGAGAATATGCTGATATAAAAATAAGAATTTTAAAAGCGTGCTTCTAGTATTACTCTGACAAATACAAAATAACAATTTTTTAGCATATGCGCTTTTTTTTAATGTTATGTAAAAAATATTATTTTTTGATCTTATGGAAACAGACATTAAATAACTGAAATATGTAGTATTAACTGTATTATTTTAAATTGGAGTATGAAACAGAACATAAATATTTAGGGAAAAAAATGGAATTTAAGCAGGATAGTTTTATATCTAATTATCTTAAGGATACTGTCAAAATTGCTAAATTTTATTATATAAGCTGTTGCAATTTTTTTTCTTTTTATAATCATATGTCTCCTAAAAATACCTTTTTCAGCCTCACCTTATGATTAAAATTTTTAAGTTAATGAAAATTCGAAATATTAGAACAGATTTATTTCTATTTTTTTATTAAAAAATTTACATTTATCACAACAAGTTATAAATATTTCCCAAAAATTATTAATATTGTTACGAACCTGTGGTTTTGCTTTCCCGCGCTAATACTGTCGTCGTAAGGAAGACAGATTGACAGTAATATGTATTGAATAGTGAATGGGTGTGACGTCAGAAGTCCCAAGGCTTGGCGACAAACTTGGCGACCATTTGGCGACTTGGTGATAAAATGGAAAGTACCCGAAACATCTAGAATTTTCCCTATCCGTCCACTAGGAGCCGAGATCCAGCTAGAACGCTCCTGATTGGTCCAGAAAATGTTAGCCCCGTCTACCACCGGTATATATAAGGAAGAGGGCTCCAGTAAGATAAAGTCCCCCCCTCCCCCCTTAAAGAGTTCATTAAAAAATTGGCCAAAAACTTTTTTCAAAATCTTGATACGCATGAAAATGAAGCAATCTTAAATATAACCAAATACTCTCCAGATCCAAAAATTAGAAGACCCTTAATATTCTGCTCTAACTCCACCCATTATAATAGATAACTTTTTAAAATTAACTGCTCATCTTTAATAAATCACAGCATATTCTCACTCCACGTTGTACTTTCTCTATACATCCTGACTGCTAACTGAGTCCTCTACTACCTTCCCTGTGAGTAGCTGCTCTCTGATTGGCTACACGAAGTAGCACTTTCGATCCGGTACCTGGACTGTTTCTGAACTCTCGTAGAACTTTTCCATCTCTCAGATACATCTACAACGCGACCACAGATGAACTCCTCTGATTGGCTCTCAGGAGTTGGCTCCAGAATCCTGCCCTCACGATTGGACGACGCCTCTCCCGCACCTCCGACCACGACTGACCTGCAGTTCTCTTTCCTCGGCTTGCTAATTCCATCAACAGACATCTCTCTACCACCAGATAACATCGAAGCTGGTCACGGCATGCACTGAACGTCAGGCCATTATCTATTCTTTTCAGTAACGGAGATCAAGCCCCATATTTGTTGGGTTAGGCGCTCCGTTAACCACATAGTTACCACGTTAGTAAGATAAAGTCGAAGCGAAGCAGCGGAGAAAAGGGAAAGGAGATCTGAGGAAGAATCCAGTGGAGTCAAGCCGAAGTGCGGCAGTGGAGAGAAGCCGAAGCTGTACGGCCTGGTGTTCAACGAAGACAAGAAGCGCTGTGGAGTTTATCGAGAGACCTAAGAGAGAGAGGTCTTGAACTGAGGAGTTCTGAACGGAGGACTGTTGTGTGGCATATACTGACGAAGCCTGCGTCGTGTGTCGTAGCCCGTTGTGCCGTCGTCGGGAACGGAGCCGTCCCGAACTAAGGAGTAGTCCCGTTGTGCGAAGTAGTGAGTCGACAGCAAAGGCAAGAAGAGACAAAGGAATAGTTCAGCCTGTTCTGGAGAGACCCAGGAGGTGTAAAGTGAATCCCTTAAAGATTCCCTCTGCGGCTGAATCCTGTCTGGCCGCTCTGTGGACATTGTCACTACAGAATTTATGCCTGTGGACTACTATCTGCAGTGTGCTGTCCTGTGTGTTCGTCTCGGCTGTAAATAGCTATATCCTGTACATAGTTGTGTTGTGAATATTTGTCGTCTGTGTGCTGTCCTGACTTCGTCCTGTAAATAAACGTCTGTGTTGTGTTCGTCAACTAAAGGACTGATCATTGCTTGATCATTCTGTGTCATCATCATCTAACACCATACACAACCACTATATACGAGATATATAAGAACCCGACGGATTTTTAGGATATTGGAAATCCGTAACCATATTTTTTATTAAAAGTTACTTTAATTAGTTATTTTGACAGAAAATAAAAAATAATTAAAATTATCCTTTCATTTGTAATTAATTTTTGAGGAATTTTAATTATTGTAATGCTATTAGACAAAAAAAGGAAAATTTACAGAAATTAGGTACATCAGAAAGACAGTGAGAAATATATTACACCTCTATATAACTAAACATCAAGTCAAGTTAAAACAATGACCAGTAAACATAAAACTACAGTTAAGTATTAATACTACATTAATAATATGTGAGAGAATAATACAAAATTATATGTTATGAAAAATTTATTTTCTTTATCTTTATACTTTCTCTTATACGACTTACAGAAAAAATATCGTAATTCTTAAAATGATTCTAACAAAAGATTGGGACGAATTTTCGAGAATTAGACATTCCTGATTAAAAAAAAAACACAGTAACAGTGAAAAACCTAATTGATTTTTAAATGTTACATCTGTTTATCTACTTATAAACAAAATAATTTAAAAACACTTCTACCTAGATGAATGAAATTTGATACGTCGGCTTGTGACCCAATTTGTGGATTTCTAGTAACTTTCGAATTAAATCTATTCAAAAGATGACTGCTCATTCGATTACATGTAAGCCCAGTGAAAGAAATCTAAGTGTGTTGAGTAATAAAATTTGGTGTTCAAATTTTGCAACTAAATTATATATTATTATTTAATTTGAAGTAAATCTGTCGAAAATCGATTGTGAATTGGTCTGTGCGATCACGTGCATATAATGCTACGTAATGATTCAAATTAATGAAATCCGTGGCGTAATCATTTGATAACAACCTTTGTTCTGAATTCTATAAATCCTCTACTGTATAAAATTTTCGTTACAATTAGGCCACAAAAAGCCGTCAAAAATGCACTTTTGAACGATATATTCAGTAAAAATACTAGGTTCACCCTGAAGATCTTCATTTCTTTAGTATTATTCTATAATTATATTTAAGGCATTCGCGGTTGAAGATCCACATTATTATTAAAGGGCTAAATCTTTTAATATAGAATAGGTCAGAAAATTTCAAGGTGAACACTCAGAATAATTACTCAGTTCAAAGAGTTAATTTATAGAAATTTGTTTAAAATTTATTAGGCTTAGTACTAATTTAATAATTAGCAATTCTGATTTTGAAAAAAAACGAAAAAAAGATTTGAAAAAATCTTTTTTTAAAATATTTAATGAGTGAATTAAGCATAAAAATTATTTGAACTTCTATTATTAACACATTCAAAAATATTGTAAAGAATTCTTTAGACTTTCAAACTAATAAAAAAGAACAAAAGAGCAGAAAAAAAATTACCATTTAAAAAAGTAAATAATAATAATAATAAAATAAATGTTCCATTTCTGTACCAGTTTTTTTTAATTGACTACTGTACCCCAAGCAATTTTTATAATATTTGATGTCAAAAAGTATTTTCAATCAATATTTTTAACAAAACAGTTTGGCGTCAGGAAAAAAGAAAGAAAAGAGCACAGCTGATGCGTTTAATACAATTAAGTTAGCAGAACATCGGAACAATGGTTTTATTTTTAAGGGTGAGAGAGTTTCGAGAAAAAAAAATTCACTGGATCAAAAGGTTGAAAAATAACTCTTTCCATCGTGCATTAAAAAAAAAATTAATGGAATGGTTGGTTAAATGTGTTGGAAATATGACTTTGGGAATTTTTTATAAATGCGATTCTCTTTCTGTATGAGGTAGGCGATGTTATTTTTTTGAGCGTTGAAAGCAATATTCTTACTAAGAATACTCTTTTGGACACAAATTCATTAAATAAAAACTTCGTTGTTTTTAAAAATACATTTTGAATATTTAATAATTCTTTTTTTTTACACGGAGTAAAAATCGGTGCATAGGATTTCACATATTTCTAAAATGAGTTAGAATAATTAACTAATTAATTTAAGCAATTACAAGTGTTTAAAATCGTTTTAGACTCATTTTGAATTGAAATATGAAAAAAAGGGCAAACTTATTTAAAAATAAAAAAAGATATATTATGAATTTCATAATCGTTTGACAGATTTAAAAGTGTTCTTTTTCAAAACGTGTGAATATGACCAAATTATTTCTGGATCTTCACTAACTCACGTGAAACATATCACGGTATCCATATGCTTGAACACTTTTTATGCCTTCTCTTTGAATTGCCATCAAATGTTGTATATTTGCCAACTTCATAGAGCAAGAGCAAGGTTTCGATTTCAGAAAGAAATCAATAGGACTGGTTTCTCCAAAAATTTACCACATGTCCGACAATAAAGGCCTAACCCCTTTCTCTCTGAAAAGAATTGTGGACATTTAATAAGGCGAGAATGTCTTGTATGGCATTAGTTAACTAGCATTTAGGTAAAATGCTAATTTCACATCGAAGATCCATAGTCATAAAATATAAAGATCTTCGATGTGAAACTAACATTTTACCTAAATCTTACCTGTAAATATATACTCTTGTACTATTTTTTCCCATCCCCATAGTAACGAAAATCTTACGAGGAATTGTAGTTGTAATCGCAATATAGAATACCTAATTTCAGTGATTTAAGTCTTTATGCATGTAAGTTATTTCATTAATGTGCATGCCAAAGTACAAAAAAGCTGCTGCCAGCGCTTTGACAGATTTCATTCAAAATCTAATAATTATCTACATTTTAAATGCTGAATCTTTGTACCTAATTTTATCTATCTGATAATAGAGTTTGCTTGCAAACTCGATTACCAGATAGATGAAAGCAAGCATAAAAACTTAAATCACTGCAAGTTTCAGTGATTTAAGTCTTTATGCTTGCAAGTTATTGCATTAATGTGCATGCTAAAGTACAGAAAGGAAGACTGTCAGGCCTTTGAAAGATTTCATTCAAAATCTAATAATAATCTGCATTTTAAATGCTAAGTCTGAGTACCTAATTTTATCTATCTGGTAATCGAGTTGACTTGGACTCAAATAGCTAGCTAGATAGATTCCCCAAAATGGATTTAGTGTACGAAATTCCATATAAATACACAAAGCCTTGGGAAAATTCCATGTACAAAATTTAATTTATTTAGCTTAAAATGTTTTTGAATTGTATTTCCTCAGACATACAAACAAAATTTTTTAAAAATTGTTTCTTTTTTTGATCTGATGGATATCCGAAAAATATTTTTGTGGCTATTGTAAATTCTATTAGACAATTATAATAGATTTTTATTAATTATTGTAACTTTTCTAGACTTAATTAAAATAGAGAATTTAAGGATGCGAGATAAATTCTTGATTTCTTCTTCTTTTTTCAAAATAAATGAACGAAGCTTTTAGGAGAAAAATATATTCGATAATAAAAGTAAATATTATTAGATTATGATAGATCAAATAAAAACAGTTAACATGATTTAGGAAATGCTCCTTTGATGGTTAGTCGTCCTCTTTAACCTTTGGATACTAATAAAAGTTTTATGTGTAAAATCTCATTTAATAATGATTTATTTATTTATCGGATTGACAGATGAAGGATTCTCTTGGGAATTATCATTTTGGAAAAGAATAATTACTTAGCAAATGACATTGTTGAGTCGTGCTCGTAATTAACTGAATAATGAGAAATTAAATTAATGATTAATTGCCTTATATATTTTCAATGACTGATTCGATTCTTGAGGAAAAAGGTAAAGCTTTAGATAAGTAAAAGATAAATCTTTATTTAATTAAAACTCATTTATCTTTTCATTTAATGGTATATTTGTTCTAAGAATATATTTGTATTTCAATTCATATAGGAGTTCTTTCAAGAAAGTTGAAATGCTTCAGAGCGCTAGATGAGAAAATATTAAATTCATAATGAATCAGGATTATACTAAGCAATTGGGCGTATAATAAATACTGGATGCATAACTATGACTCAGCCCATTTTTAATAGAGATGGCGTTGATGGTACTGAGCACCTGAAAATAAATCAACGTATTTCGAAAAATTGACAACAAACTTTAAGAGTTAATTAATTACTGTTCCTCCCTTCTCTCTTTTCCTATACACACACCCAATATACTATACATAGTATAAAATGAAGTCTCCTGAAAGGGTCTTTTTATATGAATCATAAAAACTCAAGAAATAGTCAATGGATTTTGGAGATATTTATACCATTTTGTAGAGCATTTATTGCGAAAGGTTTTAGTACATTGAAGTCATATCAAAATAATAAAGTAGGTTTTATAATTGCGATTTTCATTATTCCGCGCATGCACGAAAACCAAACACTGAGCATGTGCAAATAGCGAGAGCTGTGGTATGTATATGCGATATATTTTTCTCTTTTCGCCTGATTCGCAACAGCGATTCAAAGCTCATTATGCCCAAAAGAAGGAAATTTAACCTTAGAAGTAACACGAATATAAAATTTTACATAATTATACATAATTAATTAATTTTATATATTTATATAATATAACATTGAATGCATAATTTTTTTATATATTTATCGTTCTATAAAAATTGTTTTGTAGATTTGATAATTTCTAAATATATTTTATGTTTGTTTAATGTTGCATAACATGCACATGTCATATCGAATGGTGGCTAGACTTCAGTTTAGAACTAATTTTTCTTCTTAGATGCTATAAAACGGGCAACGACGCGCGAGTACTGCTAGTACATACATAAATCTATTAATTAAAAAAAATTATGCAAGCACAGGGATTTATTTGCTTTGCGAATAGAAGATAAGGAATTATTATGTTGTGGTAATTATTTATATTGCAATTGACAGAGAAATAAAAAATGGGAAATTAAAGCTTTGGTTAAGTTTAAATTAATATTAAATGGATTTAAAACAATATTATTTGTTGTTTCTATTTTTAAAAACATCATTTGTGGCATCACCAATGAATAGCTTTCCAGTTAGTTTACTTTTTGAAGTATGGATATTTTTCTTTTCTCGGCAAGGAATTGACTGAATATCCAAGCAATGCATGTTCTAAATATAAGTTTCTGCTTTTTTAAATAGTAATGGACCGTACAGCAATAGCTGATGAATAAAAAATTAAGCTGTTAGAAGAGCTGAAACCTCTCTTCAGCTCAATGAAACATTTGGGTGTAGCTGTAATAAAATATAAAGGTTCCCTATTAAGTATCAGTGTGTAGCTATAA
>JAPMOQ010045292.1:3957342-3991115 GCA_026543055.1 Argiope trifasciata
TATATATATATATATATATATATATATATATATATATATATATATTAGTCACTTACAGTCAAATAAATATAATTATAACAATCGTGAAGATTTGTCAAACTGTGGCGTTTGAATTTCTTTGATTATTACAGTTCTTTTGGATATACCTGCTGTATCAATTTTAAATCTAATATGTTTGAATTCATGAACATACTTGATTAAACTGTATCAAACTAAATTCACTGCAATTGAAATTATTGGTTTCAGTTTCTTCCTTATTGTTATCTCAAACGTAAGATAAGGAATTCTAACTGCGCCGTAGTTCTTCTGGTAACCGATACTTCTGCTCAGTACTTTCATCTAAATTGCATCTTCCTCCTTCGATGACGGTAGTCCGAATACTAGGCGAGTTTCAACTCATTGGGATGGGCTATAAAAGTGGATTATAGCATATGTAGACCTAAGCATGGAATTTTATGGTAGAGGAATGGTAAGCTTGCAATTTCGTTGAAACTGATGTCAAATATCTTCTGAAATGTTCAGGTTAATTTTCCTCATAAGTTTAGGGGAGGCTCATATCACATAATAAAGGAACTAGGAATACATCACTCTATTTTGATTCTTTCTAAGAATATGCCTTTATTTCTCTGATACATAAGCTAATTTCAAGGTGAAATCGTTATCTTGTGAATAATAAGTTATCGTTTACTATTTCGCATCTAACGTTTTATTTAGATTCATGGATTTTTTATACATACGTATGTAAAAATGAAGGTTTCTAAAAATGTAAATTTCATTTAAATCTCAAGAATAATTTTCTACTTTCCATGCGAATCTTTTCTGATATGCGTGATGAGCTATCATGTTTTTTACGACTTTCTTTGTTAACTAAAGAAGTTGCATAGCGGATTATTTTGAAAAGGGAGACAAGAAAAGTTTTTTCTATTTTGTTGTATATGTAGCATTTACAGATTTTTTTTTTCAATCATCAAATAAGTGGAACTAGTGGTTTGATGAATTTCTACTCTCCGACTTAATCGACTTAAGCATTTTTTGTAATCTATTTCAAAAATATCACTGAATAAAAATTTCTTTTGCATTATTTTAAAACTCAAAAGGATATTGAGCTTTAAATAGTATCAATTTAATTACCGAATTACTAATACCTAATTACCCAATTTAATTTAAACAAAAATTATTGATGAACTTCCTCATATTTTATTATTTTACCTAAAAATATTTAATTTAGAATAGACCTTGCATTTTTTTGTTAGATTGCATTTAATATCTGTTATAGCAGACTTATATATATATATTTAATATATATATAAGTCTTATAAATATATATATAAGAGCTAAAACATTAGACACGCTTTAAATTTTCTTTAGTGTTTTCCATATACGAGGGATGTTCAAACAAAGTTTACAATCAGCAGAATTAGGAAAGTAGAAATTGTGGATGGGAATACTGTTACCCAGAGTAGAGACAAATTGCAATAGGTCGGTCGAGCTGATAGTATTAATACTGAAATCTGAATGGTAAGACGTCTTGATAAGTGGTTTCGCACAGAGGTGCGAGCCGAGATATGATTTCTATGGACCAAGAATGTGTCCTCATCGGACTTCACAAATTTTTGAATTGTATAGGGGACGAAGAATGGGTAGACAACAGGTTGTTAAATGGTATTATTCTTTTGAAGTGGGAAAAGAGACCAAGAATGTGTCCTCATCGGACTTCACAAATTTTTGAATTGTATAGGGGACGAAGAATGGGTAGACAACAGGTTGCTAAATGGTATTATTCCTTTGAAGTGGGCAGAGAGACCAAGAATGTGTCCTCATCGGACTTCACAAATTTTTGAATTGTATAGGGGACGAAGAATGGGTAGACAACAGGTTGCTAAATGGTATTATTCTTTTGAAGTGGGCAGAGAGACCAAGAATGTGTCCTCATCGGACTTCACAAATTTTTGAATTGTATAGGGGACGAAGAATGGGTAGACAACAGATTGCTAAATGGTATTATTCTTTTGAAGTGGGCAAAGAGACTAAGAATGTGTCCTCATCGGACTTCACAAATTTTTGAATTGTATAGGGGACGAAGAATGGGTAGACAACAGGTTGCTAAATGGTATTATTCTTTTGAAGTGGGCAGAGAGATTGCTGGAAACATTTGGGTGAGAGGTCTGGATCCACCTCACATACAGTCCTAATTTGGCTTCCAGTAAATATTTCTTTTTCGGGCATTGAAGAAACATTTATCCAAAATGGCTCAGATGCCAGAGATTTGATAACTACCAAGACAAATTTTCAAATTGGTTCAGAGGTGTAGTAAAGACCTTAACAAATTTGGTGATTAAGTATAGAAGTGATCGCCACATATGTCTCTTAATTACCATTTATATCCTCTGATTATTGTTAAAAAAGCAGTTTTCCTTTGCCTGGTAAGCGTTTTTTTGGATCACCCTTTTTAAGTGTTTGGTTAAATAACAATTTATAGCACGAAGTTTTGATACAATGAATAATTTTATTTGTTATGATAAGGCTCAGATTGATATAAAGTTTTGGGTATCTAAATATTTGGATTAAATAACAGTTTACAGCAGTATGTTTTGATAAAATTAAGGATTTTATTTGTTATAAGGCTCGGATTGATATAAAGTCTTGGCTATTTAAATATTTAGATTAAATGACAATTTACAGTAGCAAGTTTTGATACAACGAAGAATTTTATTTATTATGATAAGGTTAAGATTGATAGATTTTTTTAAATTAAAAAAATTATACGATCTAACTTTTACGATGTGTCTTTTGAAGCGCTAAAAACATCATTTTAAGCGAATTTCCTATGCCACAAACCATATATGCGAGATTTAGTTCGAATAAGAGAACTGTAAATAACATTTCTGGTACAGTAAATAGTGCATGTCACGGAATGCGTGGAAAATTCTGAAAAAACTATACAGAACATTTTTGTCAGGTACTTTGCTTTCTCAAAAAATGTATAATAGATTTCTTTCGTGAGTTTTATGTATTCTCTGTGTTTCAACTATTCTTTATGTGCATATAGAAAAGACGGAGTGAAAGTAATTTTGCTTATTCTCAAGTGTTTATGCATTGTGCATTTTCATCGTCCTCAGGGGGTTCAGAGAAGTTCGTAAAAATACTATGAGAGAGAAAAAAAATTCATTATCTCTGGCACTTAATATCACAGTGAATTAAATTTACTTTTGTTAGTTGTAAAAAGATGATTTTTTATTGTTCTTATAGAGAAAACAGTAATTACCAAAAAATTTGAACTCGAGATTTTGATGGATTTCCTTATTTAAAACCTTTCCAAAAACATATTTTGGAGTTATATTTCTCTATCTGTGAGCACTATAACTCAGAAATGCTTCGTGTTAGACGGTTGAAATTTAGTATACTGTCTTGATATCAGTGTTGTAGAACGAAATTGAAAGAAAGTTTATATTTGTTCATTATCTGAAGATTAATGAATAAGAGAGCTATAAAACGTAAAGAGCTAGATAACTAAAATTTCAATCACATTTTTAGCATTTAAATTATATATTCCTGTCACAATTTGAATCAAATCTATCTAAGAATTGACCGAAACTCTGCATGTATTTTCAAGTGTATTTAAGTGCAATAAACTGATAAAAGCAATGACTTAAATACATGAAGTTTCTTGTTATGACAAGTGCAATTTTAAATCAAATTTTGTTTCAATCCTTCTCAAGTAAGGCGTTCAACATGCATGTTGTATTTTCGGGTCTTTATGTATCAACCGTATGCTAATCACTAAACAAATCAATATCAAATATGGAAATATGGATGGAAACATCAGTCCAAAAAGATAAAGTCCACTGTTATTGATCATGGGTTTTTATTACCCTTTTTCAATAGTTAATTAAAGATTAAATTAGAAACAAAGCAAACACTGTTTGCATTGTTTTGCCAATTTTTGACAAATTTTGCCCCTTCCAATCTTGAAATGGAAAAAATTCCGATCTCGTCTCAAAACTTTCCATATCCATTTGAAATTCATGGAATTTTCGAAATCTCTCGCCAATCTACGAACAACAGTTGCGAATATGTACAGACGAGAATATTAAATATTTGAAAGTATGAAACTGTATGTGTGTGGACAATATCTGGTTAGAAAGTGTCGGCAAATAAAGAGTTTCCATGCTTTATTAGATTGTTGCTACATTCTTCTGCACCTTCTAGCTTAGAATCTCCCAAATTTTTAAACATACACTGAGACCCACTTTTTAATCGAATCTATAAGAGCTCCCCCCCACCCCAGTGCCGACGTCCTAGCTTTGGGGTAGTGCGCCTTCATTGTGTTAGGACGTCCCGGGTTCGATTCTGGTTCGGGCATGGCTGTTCTTCCCTTGTGTTCAATCTGTGAGGAGTGTGGATGAGCCCTCCTCCCTGTAAAAGACGTTGTGCAAGCGAATGTGTTTGTGTTTGTCATCCTTATTTCAGCTACAAGTCAGACTTTTGCCTTCGGATGCTCAGGAGACTTTACCCTCAAAATCTACTACAACACCATTCCGAATGAACACGGACATGGCATCATCCTCAACCTCAGTGCATTAAAAACAAAAGAAACATATTGATCAACAAAATTTATGCAGACCAATTAAAAACAGATAGCATGCAAACAAAAAATGAAAATAAACATTATTCACAAAACAGAATGATATGAAAAAAAATTGTAAAGTGAAGGAAGGAAGAAATAATGGAAAAAAGGATTAAAGCATCTAGAGAACCATTCATTTACACCAACGGAATTCTTTTGCTTCAAATAATTTTTTAAAATTTTCCAAAAGATACCTTTTATTTTATAAAGGTTTTCTTTTAGATAAAAATTTAGACACTTATTTGTTGGTTTTGTTAGTCTTTGAATCAAGCTCGTTTTAGCAATTTGAATCGCAGAATTTTGAGCTAAGCTAGTTTTTTTTGTTCCATTCGTATTCCCTTATAAGAATATAAATGAAAAGAGTTCTTAAATTGTAATTTATTACCCAACATGGGTCTTGAAGGGGGTTACAAGTTTTGAAGTCAATCCTGACAATGAAGATCGATTACGAAGTAGAAAAAAAAAGTTCTCAAAAAACCAGCCGCGTATTTGTGCAAAAATGGCTCAAGGAAGACATGCACACATTGCGGAATTAGGAGCACTTTAAGATTGTAAAACCGAAAAAAATATGAATAATACAGGGATAAAAACCTCAGATTGATTCAAAAGAAGCTGTACAGTAAAGCGTTTTTGCACTTGCAGGTTGATGAAAAGATTGTTTGAAATGTTCTCCTAATTCAGAAAACTTCTGTATTCTTTATTCAATGAACCAGTAATGTAAAGTACTATTTATACTATTAAATCATATAAGGGTCCGCGGTAGCCTGGTTGGTAGAGCGTCAGTCTCGTAACCGAAAGGTAACGAGCTCTGCTCTCGTCTCGGCCAAAGACCGCCATGTTGGCTAATGGTAGTTGGGGCACGTTAAATATATAGTGACTGCAATGTCCTCCAAGTTCCCATAACAAATTATATTTCTGGTGGTACTGAATCAGGGATAATTAGATCTCTGATTTGGATCTAAATTCTGACTTGCGGATGGATAAATGAGTTCGACCGTCCACTAAAAAGGGTTGTGTCATGTGTGTAGGAGTAAAAGCATACTTTCACCTTAACGGTGCTCGTTAACAACGAAAGACGCACACTTCTGAGTTAATTCGAAGGACCAGCATTCATTCGGGCTTGGTATGACCAAGTGGCATTACACCCGCCATCAAAAGCATATAAATTTGTTATGCACTTGAATTTTTCCTATTTGTAGCCCATTTTGAGAGCTATTTTCAGCATTATTTTTAATTAGTCATCTCGATCCATAGTTTTTCCAATATGTATGTGTATTTGTGTGATGATATCTCTCAATTTTATTTATTTTTCACCTTCCTATTTCTTTCATCTTAAATTAGCCCATACTTCTTTATTCTGCAATTTCTTCTTATGTCCTGATACAAATTCCACTTTTTTATTTAATTATTTAAAACATGAGCTCTAAAAAATGGTTTATGCTTTAGTTTTTACGCTCAAAACGAAGGGCTAAAAATCCCTAACGCCTATGCATGTCTTTTAAAGATAACAAAGATTCCCTTCTCGAAATCGTCTCGTATAATAGAAATCCCTAGAACAACCTCAGTAAAAGAACTGAGATTAAAATTTCTCACACTTTGCTCTTATTTTCCGTTGTGAATAGACGCATTCGTTTGCTCCCCAAGTACAAACTATACCCTTCCGAAGAAAAATAAATTGACCTTAGTTCCTAATTTGTCTTCTTTTTCGGCTAACCATCTTCAAAACTATGCTATATATACATATTCTAAGCAATATGCTTTAATTTGATTATTGATTTTATTTAATTTTAATTAAAATATAAAAATCGTGTATTTTCCATCCTTAGTAGTACACGTATATTGTAAATATTGTATAATATCAAACAGCACTCGTAATATTGTATGATATTGTTAAATTCTATAATATCATATCTCTCAGTATTGTATAATATTGTGCAGCAGGATATGCTACCTGGGGTTTAGTAAGTTTTTTTTTCTCAAAATAATTAAGTAAAATAACTGAAATCAAAATATTATAAACTTTTTATTTTATCAGTTTTTAAATACATTTTAAAAATCTATCTTCACTCTGTTCACAACAAAGATATTAAGTGAATTTATGAAACAAGTTTCCATGCCTCATAATAGCACTTTGCTTTTTTTTTTCGAAACTACTTTCCAACTGTTGTTTTGGTCAACATGCCATGAATTGTTACCACAACCACCAGTCCTCGAAAATGAATTAGCCATTCCATCTTGCTGGATACCCCTTTCCATTCCTTATATACCCTAGGGAGGTATTTAGTCCCTCTTTTCGCTGATTGCACTTAAATTTCCAGAATGGTCGTCCAAGTGTGAAATGGGAAAATAACTCTTGGGCTCATACTGCAATCTATTATTCTGAAATTTGCAAGTGTCCCTTCTACAATAAATGTATAGCTTAGGTCTTTATAGTTGACAAGAAAGCTAGTTATTTCTAATTTGTAAGATTTCAGGTGTTTCCTCTCGCTTCTGTACATTTAGAGTTCTCAATTTTCATTCTCCAGCATTTTGTTGATATTAATAAAACTATGAATATGAATATGAAGAACTCTGAACATTCCTTGATTCAGTTTTCCATTGAATTGATTTGGGAATTGTTGTAAAATGCTTTCAAAACATTATTCCATTACTGATAAAACTTAACAAATTGTTTTAAGGAGTGAAATCTTACAAGAAGTGGTGGGCTAATGAAAATGTATTAATGGTGATATTATATTTAGTAAGTACTTGAAGTTCATATTGATTCCCGAGTTTCCTATAAAAATAAGCAAAAGATACTTTCTCACGAAATCCCAAAATCTCTCTTTAGTGTTTTTGTTAATGTTTAGTTACAACAAATGTAACCGACGAACCATTTATTATATGGAAGTCGTTTTTTCTCAATCTCAACACAAACTATAAGTAAAGACCATATCTACACAACACGTGGAATGATATATAAGTCAGTAGTATTAAATTCAGATACACATAAAAGTGGAAGAGAATGGAATTAAAGAAGAGAAGGCCATATCTACATTAATAGGCTAATGTACCAAACTTTATATTCAGGATTTGCTATTGTATTTTAATTCTATTATTTAGGATTTGCTACTGGATTTTGATAGTATTAGTCTGGATTTATTATTGTATTTTATCTGTATTAGTTTAGATTTACTGTTATATTACACTGGATTTACTACTGTATTTTCATTGTAATAGTCTGTATTTATGATTATATTTCGATAGTATTAGTCTGGATATATTAATGTATTTTGATAGCATTAGTCTGGATATATTAATGTATTTTGATAGCATTAGTCTGGATTTATTATTCTATTTTAATTATATTACTATAGATTTATCATTATATTGTACGTGGATTTACGAATAGATTCTGGATTTAATACTGTTCATTAATCATATTATTATGGATTTATTGAATTGTTAGTGGATTTACTATTGATCTCTGTATTTACTGGACGTACTTTATAGTTAATTTAATAGTTCAAACTAAAATCCTAAGTAAATATTGCATTATTATTTCTCGAACAGAATTTATTTAAGGTAAATACTTTCCTTTAAAATTTGGAAATATATTTTTGGATGATATGATTATTAGGATGATTTAGGATATCATTTGGATTATTTAGAAGCATATTAAAGGAAATATTTAAGAGCATACTGTCAATATTATGTAGGTTCTAAATTTATAAAGTCATAAACATTTAACCTGCTATTCATGATAGCACGATGTATCATTAAAATTTTTAAAATTTATTTTTAATCATCAATTTAACGCATATTTTTCATATCAAAATATTAAATTTTTTATTTTTAAGTATTGACTTTTTAGCTTACTACTCACATGATATTAGTTAATGTTGGTTAGCATGATTAGTGTAAACTTTGTGTAAATTGCTTTGATATATCTGTAATTTTTTAATGTATATGAGTTTTACTATTTATTAACTGTTTAATTATTAAAGTATTTTAAATAATTTTTCTGTGGACTAAGTTCAGAATGAATATATATAGTGTACAGGATGCGTATAAAATAATTTACCAATTTTAAAAATCTGAATTAACAACTTGTATTTTGATAATTTGAATATTAAAAAACATCCAATATTAATAGAAGTAATAAAGCCGCATTTCGTAGGTGGACTATGGAATCCATGAGAAGATAAATATATTTATCAGAAGTTACCAGTGGATTGAAAAAAGATGAATTATGGTACACTTTAGTTGATTGTAATTTGATTAATAAAGCCTTTCAGGAAGTTCCATGTTATATATCTTTCATTTTGGTATCTGCATTTTTTATCAATCGAATATTGATATAGATATTGCTTGATCAATATTTCTTTGACTTTCACTGCAATTATCGACCTATTCGGTTCCTATCTATACCTATTCGAACTCTCGATAGGTATTCGACCTATCGAGAGTTCCAGAAACTCTCCTATCGACGAATTTTGTCGATAAACTCTTTTTGCGGAATCCATTTTTCCGATCTATTTGGTAATCTGCAAATGAAAATGGTTTTATGCTTTTCAGTTATTCTAACAGCTTAGATGCTTTTCAGTTATTCTAACATGTTTAGAAACATGGAATATTATTTTATGATTTGTATTTTTCTAATTTTAATCAAATTTATTTTTATTACATTATTTTTTTATAAATTAGGTAATAATATGATTATAAAGCATTAAACCCAGAACATGCAATATTCACAAAATGTTGTAAATATATTCGTTTGAAATAATAAAATGAAATTCCCTTTCAACATTAACCAGTTTTTTTTAATAACTCAAATTTCAGTGATTTCTTGAAAGACATTTCCTGTCTCTTTCTTCGAAATTGCACGTCAAAAACTGGATAAAAATGCCTTTTCTGTTGTATAAAAATGAAATAATATAAAATGAAAGATCACAGAAATACGTTGGCAACCGGAAGTAAATTACGCCTAATAGTGCTAAATTCTCGTTATATCCAGACTTGCTTTTTTAGTTTCGTATGTAAATGTGACTTTTTAATAATGGATGGCACTTTTCTTGTGAAAAAAGACGTAATAATATATAATAATATATCAAAATTACACCCGGTTTCCAGAAAACGAATTCTTGGCAAAGTTTCAGGCAAAATAAATCGCTCGTTACTTCAGTATTATCTTTTTTAAAAATTTATAACGTTATAAATTTTACTTATTCATAAATGAATAATACAAAAAATTCTCATAGTTCAAGATTTCGATAGATGTTTCCCCTCTCTATAACCTAAATACGCATTTTTGGTATTGTCTCTCTGTCTGTGTTCGGGGAACTCAAAAACGCTGTAAAATGGAAGGAAGAAATTGGGACATATGAGCTTCATTCTAAAGAAGGAGCCTTTCTGTCCGGCTGTACGAGAAGAAGTGAAGTGAACACAATAACAACAAATCGCAAATAATTTAATAGATAACATTTTGTATATAGGTTTAGCATTTATCAAGAGTTGGGCCAAATTAGTCAAGGAATGCAATGTCTGTTGGTCTGTTCTTTTGCATGTGTGTAAATGAGATGATTAAAAAAACTAAAAACGTAGGTAAATGAACTTTGGTTCACTTCACAGTTTTAGGGTCCAAAGCGAAGACTTTAAGAAATTGAAAACCAAATTTGCTAAAGTTCGACTGTCTGTCGATATGTTAATCTGTTCTTTTCTTATGTATGTAAACACGACTCCTTAAAAACTCAATAAATTCAATAAATGAGATTTGGCATGTGGTCTTAGGATTAATATTGAATATTAAATTTTGATTTCAACTGGTCGAAAAAAAGGCCCTCAAATTATACATTCAGTTTTCCAGCAATTATTTTTTTCCAGTTTTTTGTTTTTTTAATGAAATGATAGTGGAGAATAGCTAAAAAAATGCTGAAGATCGCACGCTACATTTAATAAAAAGATTCAGTCAAGATTCATGTAAAAAATCGCTTTTGCTCTGCAATTATATGCTTTTTAAGCCTTTTCTCTGTAATTACAAACAATTGATGTACAGATAATAGTTTTCTTTAAAATACTACAAACCACAAAGATATACTCATGTGTAAGAACAACAACAATAAAAAATGAGCACACATACTGTTCACGGCCTTGTCCAAGATACTTAATGCTAGAAGAGTATGCTATAACATTTTGGATAGGTCAAAGAATTTCATTTGATTTTTAAAGAAATCGTATCGGAATTTCATTAGGACATAATTCTTACTCTTTAATTTAAAAATTTATTTTTAGTTCCAAAATTATTTTATTTTAAAATTGCATATTGCTTAAAAATTGAGGAAAAAAAATCTGATTATTTATCTCAGTAAAAAAATTTCCATATCAAAATTTTGGAATTTTTCTTTGTTTTCAATTCTCTCTAAAAATGAAATTTACGATTGAAATCTATAATATACAAAGATCTATAGTTTTCTTTCAATCTCAAAACCTTTGTTGTAACGTTTATTCAAGAAATTGCTTTTAAATAGTGCCTTCAGGCCAACCAAAATAAAAGTTCTATCATAGAACCCCTCAGTATTTTCAGGTGATAAACTCTTCCCATATTTTCATCAAAATGAAAAATATTTGCTTTCATTCAAGAGTTGAGAACATTGCGCTGAGCAACGAGACATTTTGTAAATATTTCACTGCTTATAAACATTCGTTTCGTTCCTCCATAAATATTTTGGTCCATTTTAAGGACAAAAGGAAGGTTGTAGTTCTTACGGTGTCCGAAATTTTTCCATGGCACATAATGATAATATAAGCTCTGGGCTTGTTAGAGGGAATATATTATTCTGGTTTATTATCCCTGCTATCCGAAAATATTGTACAATAATGTACTCCAAAGTCGGGCTTCAGGACAAAAGTTTGGAGTCTACTTGTGTATCGCTGCGAAGAACGTTATCAGCAAACAAATATATTTGTTGAACTGAGACAAAATAGACTTTACAGATTGGTACAAAAATTTCAGAAATATTAACCTGGCTCTTTATCTCATCTTCAAATATTGAGGAATGTGCGCATGTTGGCGATCTCTATGACTGGCTTTTTGAATTTGGCACAAATTTACTTTTAAGAATGGGTATAAATAACAATTTTTATTAATTAAAAATCAATAAAGGTTTTGACGTTTTACCGAAAATTTTTATATAATATCTATATCTATAATAAAGCTCGATGTGTGTGTGTGTGTGTGTTGGCGCTCTACAAGCCAAACCATTGGACCTATAGCTACCAAATTTGGTACATGTATACCTTGGAGGTCCGGAATGTGCACCTCGGAGCCCTTTTTTCGAATTTTTAATTAGAATTTGAATTAATTAAAATTAAGCGAAATTTCGGCGTTTTTCCGCTATAACTTCCGAAAATATTATTGCACAAACATGATTTTTATATCAATTTAAAGATAAAAAAATTAGCTTTCTAATGGTATCAGATTTTTAAATTTATAATGTAAACTTCTATTTTTAATGAATTTTTAAAGAAATATTTTAACCATGTTTTTATCGCGTGACTGGATAAAATAAAAGAATGCCAGAAGTTCAAATAAAAAAAATATCATCGCAAAATAAATCTACAGAAATGCAACTTTCAGCACGTGACTGGATAAAATAAAAAAAATATAAAATGTGATATTTTCTTTGAAAAATAAATGCAAAGCAAAGGTTTCTACAATCGTTTGCAATATCTATACCATTAACTCAATAAATCTTCTTTATTTACGGTAAACTTGATTGAATTTTGACAGGATATGCATTGAAATCCCGACTTAATGGCATATTTATGTAATCGTTTGCAATATCTGTATCATTAATTTAATACTTTTTTTCCCTTTCTCGCTTTCTTTAAAAAAACGTATTTAATATTTTGGCAACATCATCGAAATTTTTTTTTAATATTTTGGAAGCATAACCGATGGTTAAAACTGACTGATTTATAAAATTAAAGAATATTACTAGGAAAAGGTGTACTTTTAGAACTTTCCGTCCATCATCTTAAAGAAAATACTAATTTCAGGTCAATCGATGCCCGGAATTACTTCAAGGCTAATGAATATGTGATTTAATTGAAAATTTTAGAACGCTTTACTCTTGGCGAACCAGCTGGTCGCCAAAGGCGGCTAGTATAATATATAACAATTTAAAATATGTAATAATTACTTTAATAATGGTTCTGATATAGTTGTTCTGCACATTTTTACCAATTTTTACATTTTAAAAAAGTTTTGCACTTTTAACAGTGGATTTCATTATTGCCTTGAAATATGAACCACTTTCGTGGTTCAATCAATTCTTTGATCATGTGATTTTCTTCCGTTGATGAGAGCTAAAAAAATATGGTTATTGTATATTCGTTGTTGCTAATTATTGGGTTCTAGTATACCTTTACAGTGAACGCTTATAATATATTCTAGAAAGATGCAATTGCATTATCATGTTGAATTAAAGTAACGATAATGCAATTGAATTTGTCTCTTAAGTTATGCATATGAATAAAAGATCAAAGAATTTTAACTCAAGAAAATGATATTAGCTTTAACTTGAAATTTCAGAGACTTCAAAGAATGAGAAAAATCAAACTATGAGGGAGAGGGAAAACTCTAGCAGAATTTCCACCATTATTGTAATCTATCTATATAAATAAAAATGAATTTTTGTCTGTATGTCTCTAATGCACTGCCGTGTCGCTCATCAGATTGCAATAAAACTTTGAATATTTATTACTTACACTTACGGGATGGATTTAGGACTAGTAAAATTATCTAATCTATATAAATAAAAGCAAAAGTTTGTCTGTATGTTACTTATCCCATGTAGTAAGTATTATACAGTATTGTACAATATTAAGTTTTATTTTACAACATTAAGTTCAAGACCCGATTCCACCGAAGAACCGTCGTGTACGAATATTTGTTGCAAGTAAAATCCATCCCGGCCAAACGTCCTCTTGGTGGTGTAGTGTGGAGAGAGTGGTGCCAGTTCAGGTGTCATCCTCGTCATCTGGCCACGGTTCAAAATTACGAGGTCCACTCCAAAATAACCTTAGTGTTTCTTTGCAATGAGAAGTTAATATAATTAAAGCTTAAAGATTCATTATAGCTCTATTACTAGCCTTTTGAGAGTTTCTGACAAAGAGCAAATAAACTCCTTTCATCGCTTCCTAATCGAGATCCTAATTCCGATCGTCAAAATTTTTGAATATTGAGTGTCTTACATCTTTGTCTGAAAAAGTGTCAAGTTGTCTCCAAAATTATGGCCAAGAAAGAAAGCTAATGATCCGGAATCAATTTTAGATCCATTAGACTTAACAGTGAAATATGCTTAAGTAGTAATTGTTTAGTAAATATGTTTAGTAAGTAAGCATAAGTAAATATACTTAATAAATAATTGCCCAGAGAATCAATATTATAAATTCCGAGCCATATTGCTCCATCTACATTAAAAGTTTATGATTTTTGCTTTAAAAACTTTTTATGTTTTTTAAAATTAAATATCTACGATTTAGCACACTATTAAAAAGGACATTTTAAAAACGTTTCTTTATCACATTTTCCAAAGTTTGATCTTTAATATGTTTCATAATTCTGTATCATAATTATTACGGTTATTTGCAACTCAATTTTTTGAAATTGACTACTAGATGGCGTCTATTTATTGAAACATATCTAAATAAAATCAAGGGATGGATTAATAGTTATGTTCTCGAAATTATTAGAAAAGTGCAATGTTTTCGGAAACAAAAAGATGCAAGAATACTTGAACTTCAATGCAACAAGGGGGGTAATGAAAATTAAGTAATAAATTTCCGTAACAAACAAACTTAAAACAAGATGGTTTAAATAAAAACTATGTAAAAAAGCCTTTTCTCTTCCTCAAAAAAATCTAGTTCACTGTAATCTTGTTTAAAATCTAGTTCACTGTAATCTAGCTCAAAATCTAATTCAATGTAATCTAGTTTACGGTAATAATAGGCTACACTTAATTAATAATTATTCTACTTTGGTTGCATAATAATTAGGCTATACTTAACTAAATAAATTTTTCAGTTTTTATCTGATTCTTAAACTATTTTATTTTCTAATGTGTTCGTAAACATCTACTTGATTGAATTGCATTATTATTTCTACTGATTTCGAGTTAAACAAGGGGACATAAATTTTTGTTAAAAGTCACCTTTTAGGAATGTCTTAAAGAAATTTTTGATTAAATTCTTTCTGTTTAATTTTTAATTTTTTTTCTTTGTGTTTTCTTTTTGTTATTTTTTCAGTTTTATTTTTCTTATTGTTTTTACTGAGTCAGTGTTTTATTTTTCTTTCTTTATTTTACATACTTTTTGTAAAGTGGTGACGTTAAAAAATTGCTAAAAATTTTGAAGTACTTCTAAATACTCTACAAAACATACCGTTAGATTTAAACCAATCAGATTAAACATATGGCTACTTCTTGGAGAATAGGTCCTGATGCCACAATTATAGGTTTTTCTATAAACTTATGAAATATACATAAATTTCGATCATATTGTTTGAAAGAAACAAAATAAATGTTAATACAGAAATATTTCTAGTTTTTTGTTAATCATATTCCATTATAATAATTTTCCAATTGCTCCATTTAGCATTTGTTACCAAATGTTGTATAATAATTGGGAGTCCTTTCTTAGAAAATATTAAATCAATTATTTTAAGTGAAACACAGACTCGAGATTGTTAATGAAACAGGGAATGTAAAAAAAAAACCGATCACACGAAGAATTCACTCAACGGAATTTAATTAATGCCCTGAAGAAATGTAATTAAAATATTTGTTATTAAAACAAGCAAACATTATCGGTTTCTATTTTCTAATTAATTCTGCACAATTTCTATTTCTAAGAAGCGTAAATATGTACTTTTTTAAGAGTATAAATAAATGTGATCCATCTTTTTAAATGAACCTTAAGTAATTATTTTATTAATTTAATTAAAAAATTTACATGAAAAAGGTTAGATTTTTGTTAAGAAAGCACGCTTCGTGTATTCTTTTCCCTTCGATGAAATATTCTCTCATTTGTTTTCATCTTTTGTTAAAGGTTTTGAATTTCATTTAATATTTGCGCAAAGTAATCATTAGCTGAAATTTTAACAATATACCTTTGTCTTTTAATTTCTTTCTTACAATTAATTATGCTTATGATGTTTACGTTGTTTTCAGTTAAATATATTTAAAAAATGGATATAAATGTATTTATTATAAAATATAAATTGCAAAAAAATTAGATTATTCTTTTTAATTACGAATAATGAATAAGAAGGTAGAAAACGTTCTCAGTTTTCTGCTTTACTGATTAAAAATTTTAATTATTAACTAAGATAGTTTGTTGAATAAAATAAAACTGGGATAGTAAATATTAATAAAAAATGGAATCTATGATCGCGAATTTCAAGCTATCACGTGAAAACATTATTATTTTCTTCATTAATTTAAGTTATTAACCAGTTTAAACTGGTTTGAAATTATCACTAGATTATATATATATATATATATATATATATATCAGTAAAATCAAGTCAAAATTTTAAAAACGCATCTGCTTTCACAGAAGGATACATAATGATATCACAATACTGGTAAAAGCACTTGAAAAAAATACGCGATTAAAAAATGTTGATGAAAATTGTCTTGTATGCTTTATTCATTCTCCTACGCGATTTCGAGCTTCAATTATTCATTGCCTTAAATTAATCAAAACCCTCTAACCAAAAGAAAAAAACATCATGTTCTCACAAGATGATATCAAGTTTTTTTTTCTGATATAATTTTTTAAGCCTTTTTATTTTATTTATTCTGTTTCTAGCTTGTATTTCAAGATTTCGGCAACGAATTTTTATTCAGTTCCTTACGTGATGGTTTTAAATATCAACATGTATCAAGTTTTTTGAACTACAAGAATTTTATATTATCTGAATTTAACTATCAGTTAATTGATTTCTTTTGCTTAATTCCAATTCTGTACCAGTGATGCCATTTGGTGGTAAATTTGAGCAATATCTGATTTTAAAACTGCGTAAGATTTATGATGAACTAATTAGATATTGTGAAGGTAAAAAAATTGTAATTTTTGAAGCGTTTATGAAAAAAAGTTTATAAAAACAGTTTTCATTATTCATTTTAATACATTATTTCCTTCATTTTTAATTATGAGATTTATGTGACAGATTAAAATACACAGGGATTTTAATTTTGCTTAAAAACATCAGTATCTGAAAACTCTGACATTAATGTGTACTAGTCTTGTATTCGATATTTAGATAGAGTTCCATTGGGAGTTCAGATTGTAATAAATTAACGATAAAATAAAAAGCATAGTAATATTTGAATCTTTTAGAAAAATATTAATTGTTACAAGCCTGTAAAGTTGCTTCCCAGCACCGTCATCTGTATTAGATGCGGTCAGGTGTCGCACCAAAGATCTCAGTGCTTGGCAACAAAATTTGGCGATCTTGGAGACGAAAGGAATTTTCTACAAAAATCCAGATAGTCTATTCATATTTTATCAACTGAGACAAGTTGTTCCCAGAAACATGCAGAACTTTCTTAATATTACGCCATTTCCTGTCAGTGACATCACTTCCTATGGAGAGACTATAAAAAGGCAAGCACTGGATATCAGGTGCAGGGGTAGAGTTGCAGTTTTGGACAGCAGGCAATCTGTTGAGCTAGAGATTGAATGTGCGGTGTTATTGTGATTAATTGGATTTTTCATGCTGTCTGATGCAAGTGTTGTTGCTTTGAGCTACTTTAGAGTTTTAGAGTACGTTAAAAATTAAGAGCTTTATTTTTGTAAGATCCTGGCTATTGAATTACCTCCAAATACACCCACAAGAAAAATTTCGTAGCAATAAGTATTGTTACGGAACTTCCGCCTATAAGTCCGCTAAGTTAACTGGTTCTTGTAGTGGATGTATAGAGATACACCGTCAACAGGTCTCGGTTGGCTGCGCATCATGCATCCACTTTATCTATTTTGCACCAATGACGACTTTATTAACATGAAGTAACTAGTACGCAGACAAATTCATAGCCGGGAACACACAGCAGTACGTAATAGCACAATGCAGCACAATAATGATAAACTGGTAGCAGTATTCAGGGAGAGAGCTCGTTTAACTATTAACTAGAGTTGAGCTCAAAACACTGCCTACAGTTTGAAACTACAAACCTTTTATAGTTCCAGGGAGTCGAGCCGAGAAGGATCAATCAGGAGCATCTCAGTTCCTATTGGATAGATTGTTAAAATTCTCGAAGTTTCCAGTATTTTCTGTTTTGTTGCCAAAGTCGCCAAATAGTCGCCAAGCTCTGGAATTACTCTGGCTGGGCAGTCCAGTAGACCATTAATGTAAATGATTGTAAATCGGTCTTTCAGATGATAGAGCTAACTGGACTAGGAAGCAGCATTACAAATTTGCAATATTACATATATTACACACACGCACAAACTAAAATGATGCTTCTTAATTTTATTTACACTCATTCCAGAATTAATTTGCAATTAATTATTTTACTATTATTTCAAGCTCCAATGTCTCTTAAAATAAAGGTAAAAACAGAGAAAAAAAGGAGCCTATGTGCAAGCATGATTACATTTTCGCATATTTCCAGCAAATATTTTCTTATTTAACATTTTAATGCACCTGGTTTGCTTTCCCATCTTTGAAGAACGTTATCACCAGTCATGTGAAATGAATCTCAGAGGTTCTTGCAATTCATTATTATTTCAAAATTATTATTATGGCTTCTTAGTCAGCTCTTTGATTCAGGCAAGGGAAGAAAATAATTCGTCTCTAAGTTGTGTTCTCCAAGAGCTCAGCCTATTTCAACAACGAGATTTTGCTCAATGAGTGGATCAAGTCGCACGAAAGAAACGGTGAAAGCTGAATATCCGGACAATGACCAGGACGATCGACATGATGGAATTGTTATTTAAAATTGTGAGATATTTCTGCTCAATATGAGGCAGCACAAGGGCTAGTATGAAACGGACTTCGTAATTTTGAACTGCTGTCAGAGATGAGGATGATATCTGAACTGATACCCCCTCTCCAAACTCATCACCACACCAGCGGGAGGAAGGATTTGAAAGGAAAACATTTATAGACTCATCTGATGGACTGATGATAACCCGCTTCGAAAAGAAAATAGGAAACCTGACGTAAATTAAAATGACAAATGCGAGGTTTTTCAGACCATTATACTGAGAAGTAACCTTACTTATATAAAACATTGGTAATTAATTCATTTTGTTTTCTGGGATTTTTTAGGATCCATCGGAGCTTAAAAGCGAAATCAACTTTTGTATCATGTTGCATGTTGAAATAAATGTTTCAAATCTTTTAAATCGGTTAATTAACTATATCATACGTATCACTATGTAAAAATGTATTTCAAAGGAATTAGAAAGTTTCAGAAAATTCATGCATGAAAACAGGGAATGTAATATGAGATTAATTTGCAGGTTGAATATTGATTGTCTCATTTGAATTCAACAAAACCCTTTCCAGATGAATGCTAGTAAATTACTGTGATAGTTAATCGAAAGCAATGACCCTATTTCCACTGACCAGCAGACCACGACTAATTAAAAATTCTAATTAATTTGGATTTAGAATACATTTTGTTAGCGAGTGCGATTTAGTTTCATAGAAACCGACCTTTGAAGTAAGTTCTGTGAATTACAACATGCTTTTAACCCTTTAACGGTAGCATAATTTTGAAGAAAATGGTCATAAAAGTGCCTATTTTTTATTCAAGAAAATTATACAAAACTGAGTGTATGTACAATATTTGCATTCAGTTTTAATTTTTAGTTCATTTTTAACTTGAAATCAAAAAAAAAAAAAAATTGAAAAAGCCAACATTCAGGGTTATTTTGACTGAATGTTAGCTTTCCAATAAAGAGAGAAAATAAAAAAAATGTGTTTCAAACATTCAAACATAATTTTATTGCATTTACACATAATGTAAATAAATACTAGTGATTTTTTCTTGTGTGATAAATTTTAAAGCATGAGATGCATAGACCAACATTACAATCAGGACAATAGTGCCGAGTTTCCTTTCTGCTGACATCTAGTTTAAAATAAATGAACAATCTCTAAAAACACAACAAATAGTCTAGGGCAGCCATCTAGCGTATATATAGAGTAATAAACATGATTTTGGGCATAAGAAATAGATTGTTTTAATACTTTTGGAGCATTACTTTTGAATACGTCCGCTTGGAAATATCACGGGAGCGAGAAACAGAGGTCGAAATTTCACCCCGTCATTTTCACGGGAGCATGAAGGAAGGGGTTAATAAAACCGTAAATTCAATTGATGAAATATAAAATATTTATTTCTCATTTAAATTTTAAAAATATCGAAGCAGTTTAGATAACATATTTACAAATTTTAATGCCATAATTAACCCTTAACTGGGGACGTGTGGTCAGCAAGACTGCTAGCGATGGACTTTTAATCACCCTTAATCTAGTTTTAGCTCAATTGAAGGGTTTATCCTGTAGCTTCTTGTTTTGTTACCTTCAATACACATGTATTTTTTCTACTGGTTTAAACGGATGCTTATAAAAATAATTCAGTTATATCTTCGAGAGTCGTCTCTACTACTGTCTTTCCCTGTTAGTGTCCCAGTGATAAACAAGGCTAAGCAGATGGCGCAAAATCTTAGACCTCGAAATATCATCCAATTTACCGATCCTATTACGAAGCAGCGCTTCAGATACTTTTAAATGAAACAGAAAGGGATTTTAGTGATAAAGATAATTGTACAGAAAAGTTTTTCGATGAAAGTTCGCATTCAACTTATTCTTATACGTATGTTCAAACCTAATTAATTTTTCTAGTGATAATGCATTCTGAAAAAATAATAGAATATATTAATATACCAAGAGAATATATATACAGAATTTATTGGTTGATTTTTATACTAGTTCTTAACCTGTATATTAAAAATGTCCTAGAAAACCATGCTAAGAAAGTCAAACAAAACTATAAAAAATGTCAGTTTTATCCATTGCCATTTTTAAAAATTTCTCACATAATTGTTGAATTTTCCATTATATTGCTTTCTATATACCTTTCTGCCCTGGAAAAATAAATAAGATTTAAAAGTAAAAAATAATTTTTTTTAAGAATATTGTATATTGTAACATGTAATTTGAGAAGAAAATGTATGTTCCGACTCAATTACTTTTTTTTCAACAATTATATATTGTGAAAAATTGCAGAAACATAATTATATATCAAGAAAAATGACTGCAAAATATATTGGTCGATTTTTATACTGATATGTTTATTGGAAAATTTAATTTGAGTGTGAAGAAAATGCGGTTTCGTCTACCGCATCTCCATAATTAAGTCCTAAAATTTCATATCCTTAGTTAAGAGTTAAATTTAAATGATTACAGTGAGCATAAATAGGAAATAGCATCAAATAAAGCGTACAAACATTTCATGAATTAATTTATGAATTATATAAAAAATTAGTTTAAGATCTGAAATATTATTATTGAATAAAATGGAAATAAAAAATAAGTAAACAATTATTTTATACACATTTATAATTTCTCTTTACTTACTATGAATAAATACAATTAACAAATTAGAAAAGAGACAACAATCTTGCAAGAAAAAATATTTACTTTTAAAAAATATCACTATAATAAATAGTTTGCAACAATTTCTGTAATAGAAAACGGAAATAAAAATATTTTACAACAAAGAATAATTCTGTATTAGATAAAATAATAAATAGAATAAATGAAAAAGATTTTTTAAAATTAATAATTCCAAAATTCTAAGAAAAGCTGTTTTCACTTTTTATAAAAAAGCAATACGATATATTCAAAGAATAATATCAAATTCAATAGCTATCGCTAATCTAAAATCTTATTTTTTATTAGACCTTAGAGCTATTTATACATTTGTATTGCATTTTATTATTTTTATTTTTATTTTCAAATAATTTTGCTTGATATCACAACTTAACAATTTGAATCGAAGACTATAAATGTAATACAATAAATAGAAAGTCATATTTGTTTTTGTGTGTTTTGAAATTAATATTTCCAAAATGAGTAATTAATCAGTAAATAACTTTTTCTAGAAGTATCGAAAATTTATTTCTCCTCAGACGACTTTGTTAGCTGTAACTGACAATCTCTAATTAATAATAAGACAATAAGACAAGTAAATAAGTAAATAAGACAAAGATCCGAATTTTTTTATTTATTCCAAAAGTTTTAGTCAAGAAGAAGAAGAATTCATTTGCTTTGGGCTTTCAGCTGTCTCGATAAGAATTAATGAAAAAGGATGTCAATTTCTCACGATTTATTCTGTCTTCTTCAATTTCTTTTTTGAATTAATTGTTCTTCCATTTTTTAGATATTTTTTTCAAACACCAAGTCTTTGTTTTGAAAGTAATGAAATTATAGCTTGGGTGATATATATTTTGTGAACTTTCTGAATTTTAAGAAATAGTGGGAGTGTTCTCTGCAAAATTTTCTAGCATACCTTCTAATAAACATGTATCCTGGTGAATGACTTGCATTTCATTGCCATGCAATGATTACAAAATATTAACCTTCGGTGTGAATTTGGTATTTTTACTGAATCTATAGTGTCATCTATGGTGAACTTTTTGGTGATAAACCTTCTAGCGATGAATTTCGTTTTATAACTTAAGATCTGGTGGCACTGGGAACGCCTGCCTTTGGCTGTTTGTCCCCCTCCCTTTGACCTGCTTTCAGTTATCGTCGGAAGTTTGTTTGGGCTTTAATACGTCACTTCCGATCAGATATTTGTATTTTATAGATACGCGTGGCCGTTCATGTAAGTTTTTGTCACATCTGATTTTGTATGATTTTACAAATAAATATGTATTGTTTTAGGCTGGCGACAGCTGGCGAATGCACTTAAGAAGGAAAATGTTAAAAAGCCCCCACATCTCTAAAAAGTGAGCTAAAATTAAAAGTGCTAAAGAGAATAGCCGAACTAGATATTGAAGAAGTGGAAGATGCGACGTCAGAGAAAAAAACTCTGCCAAAAAGAAAAGTAAACTTAAATCACGAGGTTCGGTTGTGGGATTTGACAGAAATTTATATGTTTGGAACACACTAAACACATTTGCTCAAATTGCTACGCTGCAATTAAATAAAAATGAAACTATTTTCTTCCTTTTCCTATCTAATTTTCAATTACTTTCTCCGTTTTACATATAAATTCTGTATTTTTGCACTTCTATATTTTATATGCAAATTGTTCTGTCAAAATATCGATTTCATTTATATTATTTTTAAATCAATTCAATTAACCTATAGTCGTTTTATATTGTTATTGCAATCTATATTTATATTGTTTCTGCTTCTTTTTCAGTAAAAAATGCTTAAAATAATTGTAGTTACTAATCCTAAGCTATTTGTAATAGAATTTTAATAGTTACGCTTTTGAAAATTTACAATTTACTATATCGTATGTGAGAAAAACGCGCGACCTTTCATGTTGGTATGACGGCCGCGCCCGCTGGAAGGATAATCCCTAGAATGTGTTTAATAGAATCCAAAAATTGAATTTGTATTTTAGATGCGTTTTTCCCAACCGATTGAAACAAAAATATGACACGTATATTTATAGTCACAAAGTCCATACCCAATTTTATATATATGTGTCTGCGTTTTTGAACAGTCTCGTTAACATATTTCTGAAAGTACATACCTATGAACAGTCAATCTCTTATTGGATTTTGCTCAAAATTTGTAGGCATCTAGATTAAAGATGTTAAATCTAAGTACCTAATGTTATCTATTTGCTTCTCTTCGTCTTGTAATTTCATTCTAACTTATATTCAAACAGACGGACGGATAGAGCTCCCCTGAACTGATTCTATTCAAAATTCGATGGAAATCTTCAAATTTCTGTAAAGACCATACAGTTCTTTGGTGGAATTGGATGTCGATACTGAAACTTTACGGCTCAGAAGCCGAGACCTTGCCACCACGGCCCTAATGTTTTTGAGACAGACGAATATTTTCCAAAAATGTTTTTCGAATTCATGGAAGTCTAAAACGGTCAAAATCTCGCGTTCGGATTTGTTAAAGATTAATATGTTTTCTTTATCCTACGTATACGAGAAAGTAAAAACTTTCAAATGATTAATATCGATTATAAGATACACGTATTTCATATCTGCATCGAATAGAATTTATATTTATTTCATGAAACATATTTTTAAAACGTTATGTTAGTGAAGAAGAAATTTTAAAGCATTTCATAATTCTCCGTTTATTTGGCATATTTCATTAAAGTCAGGACTAAATGTTTTATTTTTTTGAAACGATTATTTTTATTTCATCTAAAGTTTCGAAATGCAGATAGACTTTCAAGTACTCTTAAAATAAGTAATGTATTCATAAAAAAGATTTTATTTGCCTCTTTACCACATCAGAAAGTTTTTGCTCAGCCACCTTGAGTGTAATTTCGAGAAAGATATTATTAGTCTCCGAAGGCAAGCAAACTATCAAATCAAGTCTGGAACAAATTTTTAATATCTTGTTTTACCTACTTGAAAAAGTTCCATGAGACTGTTGTCGAACATATTTTCCGTGAGAATTTTCTGCACAAAGATTAATGTCTACGCAATACCATTTTGTTTTGTCGATCATTCTAGTTTCATCTATAACAGTTATTTAATTGGATTTGGGAGAAAATCTTCCACCAAATGATACATTTTTTGACAAAATTTTATTTGATTATTTTTTAGATATTTATTTTAATTTTTACATGTGTCTGAAATTACAGACCGACTGATACCTTGTTGAATTTTTCTCAAAATTGGATATGTGTCTACAATATAAATATGCCAAATTTTATTCATATAACTTTCTTTATTTTGTAATTATAATTTTAATTTATGTTCGAACTGACAAGCAGACTTCTGAATGTATTTTATACAAAATTTGGTTGAAATCTAAAAATTTCGTAGTGGGTATATACCAAATTTCATTATTCTAACTTAAAGTTATCTTAGTAGTAAGTATAAGTAAAGTTAACTAACTTGAGTTATCTTTGTTACAGACAGGTATTTTTCAAAAATATTTTTTTTTTCGAATTAAAAGATTTATTTCAATGTGGAGATTTATCATTATGTGTTACTAAAATATGGAGTTCATATTTCTTGTTGATTTCAATACTTTCTCTAAACTTCAAATATGAAAGGTTAAAAAAGTGAAATTGCAATACTTCGAAATTCAAAGTATCCCGAACTAGATTTCTGGATGGCATGGACTGATCTCCATTAGAAAGATTTATGCATAGACATGAAAATAACATTTAAAAAATAAAAAGAATACAACTTTAATATCTAATAATTAGAACGTGTCATGGAAATGAAAATATGCCTGAAGGAATTAACTGAAATGAAATTAAACTAACATCTTGAGTAGATATCTGATTGACGAAAACGACAAAGGTAAAAAAAAATAACAACGAAATAACTTAAAAATGTAATTAAACGAGCTAAAATAAACTGAGAATCAACGATTTTGGATAAACTGAAATTCATTATTTTCTTGGTTTTTATATGATTACCTTCATTTTGGTGTTGATTAAAATCAAAATCAAATTTCTTGTATATTAAAAACCTTTGGATTTTAATAAAACTTATTGCTTTTTTCTCAAGTAAACAACATTAAATTGACTGAGATAGGATTTCGGGCTCCTAATTACATATGTTTTTTTTTCATTTTATTATGAGACATGAAAAACGTTTTGACATTTTTTTTTCATTTTCTTGCAATATCTTTTTCTTAGATAATAAGCTTAAATTAAATTATTCAAGCATTACTTATGACAAGAAAAATCCTTATTTGACATGGTTGCTGTTCAACATTATTATATTGATAGTTTTTCATACAAATAACAACAGCCATTTTATATTGCTCTCTAAGATGACTACATTTTGATAATAAAATTTTTTTCATATATGCATCAAAAATGTGTTTTTCAATCTTTTTTTTAAGCTAAACTATTATTAAAATATAATTTTAATAATAAGGTTGGAGTTGTTTGACGTTTCAATAAAAATTTTCATTCTGTTGAAAGAGGTTTAATTTTATTGATTAATCTTAAAAATTATAAATTCGTGAACGTGTTGGCGTTTTACGGGTCAGACCGTTAATTTATTGTTAATTTATTTATGAAATCTATTTACTTTGGAGGATGAGAATTTAAATTTTTAAACATTATCATTAGAATTTGTCATTAAAAATTAATCCAAGAATTTGAATTAGTATTTTTCAATGATAGATATTATTTTATTGTATATACTATTAATTTTTTGCATACAAAGTATAAAGAACTTATTGTCAAACTTATTATAGTTAAGTAAAGAACTTATGTAGTCAAAAATTAGTAAATTATATTAAATTATCAAAGTAAAGAACTCATATAGTCAAAAATAAATAAAGTATAGTGAATTTTTAAAGTAAAAAAAACATTATAGTCAAAAATTCCTCAAGGTTTTACATGATTTTATCGTCTCAATTTTCTGCTTGAATTGGAAAAACGAATTTTTGACACGATGTTAGGTGCAAAATTTTGTTTCTGCTGTTTTTGCGATAGAAAGCTATAGCGATATTTTCTAGTCGGTATTTTCTAGTAAAAATGTCATACTATAAGTTTATATATCCATTAACATAACGATAGTATTAGATTAGCGAATGTGTATTTGCTTCATAGACTTATTCTGGCTCGAAGATGCCAGTTTCCGAACTATCAGCAGGGTGTTCATTTTCCTGCCAAGGCGCCTTAATGCACAAAAGAACTTTTAATTATTGCCAAGTCCCTTTGATTCCCAAAAGAACTTTTTTATTGCCAAGGCACCTTAATACTCAAAAGAACTTTTAATTATTGCCAAGGCGCTATAATGCCCAAAAGAACTTTTAATTATTGCCATAGCGCCTTAATGCTCAAAAGAACTTTTAACTGCCAAGAACTTTTTTTATTGCCAAGGCTTCTTAAATGCTCTCGAATACTTACGGTGAGTCTGATCTTAGTAAAGGAATATTTCATGAATGATTATGCTTCTGATCGAATGTTCACATTGTCATGGTTATGCTCTATATTTAATGGAAATAGATCGGTGTGACATATTAAGAATTAATGCAACCAAACTAAATCATCACTAGGAATCCATATCGAACACAACTGATACTTTTTAATTGATCAATGAAAGAGAAATGACGCCAGCACCAATAAAGATTCTATATTTTATCCTCTAGCATGATAATCCTTGGTGGTGGTGGGTGAGAATCCTTGGTCACATGTTTCAAAAACGGTGAAGATATACAAGCAAGCGTTACAATGGCAGGTTATATTCCACTGTACTCTTCAGATGCTGCTGCTTCTGATTACTATTTGTTTCGATCAATAATTAATGAACTCCCTGATCAGCATTTCATTCATATCTTACGATAAAGTATAAAAATGAATCAAATCGTGGACTGCTTTCGAAGGTGCATGTTTTTTCGAAATGTTATAACACAATTGCCCAAAAGATGGGGAAAACAGCGCTAGACAGGACTTTGAATTCTGTATAGGTAATCAGTTTTGAAGAGTTAAGACTTAAATTTTGGATTAAAAAACGAACTTCAAGGAACCCAAATTGCAAAATGTTGCGGAAGACGAAAGGAAGGAAAACTGTAACCATATATCTGTGAATCTGTATGAGAATATGTAACATAGGAATACTTTAAACAAGATGGATGCAATGTGGTCTTCTCATCAAATTTGTAGATTTTTTTCTAAATTTTGAGTGAAATACATTGAGAAGTCTGTCACACCTCAACCCGAATATTTATTATCATAATCATTACAAATCGAAGAGAGCAAGATAGATAAAAATTTGGCACACAGATTCAACTTTTAAAGAGTAGATTTCGATCCAATCTAAAATTAAATTTATCAAGCTGTTGGCCATCTTTCGATCTGTACTTTCGCAAGCATGCAAGACCAATATTTTAAAAAAAGCACGTGAAAACATGACGTGATTTAAATATATAGAATTTAGCGTGTGCATTTGGGACTAAAATTGTAAATGTGGGTGAAATTTTTTTTCCAATCAGTTAAAAAATCACGACTGAAACACAAATTGGAATTTCGTGTATTATTAAACGCATGACAGAGATTAATTGCCAAAATAAATTGGAATAATCGCGAGGCAGATTCAGTAAAGATGTTAAATTCAAGCTAAGATTAAAAATTTCTTAATGAAAATTCAGCCATGCTAGAAAAGTATGGTTTTGGTAAAATTATATACAAGAAAGCCGAATGTTGTAAAATTAATTAGTTGAGTACACACACACACACACACACACACACACACACACACACACACACACAACTAGTTGAATAAATTACATGCAGTAACACATTTCTGAAATTAAAAAATATTTGATACCTAATTTTCGAATTCAATATTAGTAATACTGCTTCCCTTTTCCGCTGAGGTTTTTAGAAGTTAAAATAATTATAAAATATAGTTAAATATTACTATATTATAAAACCGAACAGGGAATATAAATTCATAAAGCCTAATAGGGAATATGTATCGATTTATAAACTTTCATGCATTTTTAAATTTAAAAACTTATTTCTGCATTAAAAAGGTTTACCTCATTTTTGTTTCTAAAATTTAATTAAAAATTAATCGAAAATTTAAGAAAATTTAATTAGGTATTTATTCTACTGCTTCCTTTGTATTTTAACCCCTATTTAATGTGAAGTAAAAAAATGAAGGAGAATCCAGGATAAATAAAATATAAGGATGCAAATCATTTTTCATATCCTTGAGAATCCATGATATAGCAAATGATTGCAAACTAATTTAGAAATTTTTTGAATGAAAACCGAGGGGAAAAACCATTTCTTATCCATGCTAGAGTAAGTCATGTGAGAATGTGTGGAGCAGGAAATGATTGTGTCCTACTTTGGGATAGGCAATCGGAAAAAAACATCTGTTGATGACAGAGAATCAACCCATTCATGATATCGGATCATTTTCTACGCTAATGCATTCTCACTTTTATTCCTTTTTTTATGCAGAGCTTCTCATATGAGCTAATAAAATCAAATAAGAAATAAATCAATGAATAATGGCATGAATCAGCTTTTAGAGTTGAAAATATTGCAATATCTTCTTTCTGTTTTTAGCTTCTTATATAGAAATACAATTTATAGCTTAAGACAATAATTTCTATTTGCACATGTCTTCAAGAAAATTCAAATTCCAGATTTTCACGAATCTACATATTTCTGATATCGATAGATAAAGAAAAGAAATCTGAGCTATATCTATATATTTTTCTTTTCATCGATTGAACAGGATAAGTGATATTTGACATGCGACCAAATTTATAGATTTTCATCAGTTTTTGAACGAAATATATTAATTAGAAATTTAGCTGTCCGTGTATAAGTGAGCTGCAAAGAATAAAGAAATAGATGGATAATATTTAGCATAGATGTTTTAGTATCTAATGAGTATATCTATTTTAAATTTAAAAAAAAATCCATACAGATTATATCTTACTTATGATAGTTAATAATTAGTCTCATAACTATGTAAAAGTGATAAACAAAACCAGAAACAATAGTATCTCTAAAACTTTTATCGCATATTAGTAAAATTGGCACGCCAGAGAGTGCTTTACATGGCATCAGCATACAATAGTTACTAGATATTAACTTTTGGATTGGATTTAGCATTTTTACGGAAAGCTGATAGACAGTCATATGATTTTGAAGCAAACTTTGACAGGTGTCTAGATTATAGATACTAATTCTATGAATCACATTTTATTGATCTAGATCTCTACGTCTTGTAATGATCGTACACAAAATTTAATAGAAACCTGCAAATTAAGAGTAGAGATCACATACTAAATTTCAACTGTCTGTTCAACTTATAGTTATTTTCGTCACAGACAGACAGGCAGACAAAATTTAATAGAAACCTGCAAATTAAGAGTAGAGATCATATACTAAATTTCAACTGTCTGTTCAACTTATAGTTATTTTCGTCACAGACAGACAGGCAGACAAAATTTAATAGAAACCTGCAAATTAAGAGTAGAGATAATATACTAAATTTCAACTGTCTGTTCAACTTATAGTTATTTTCATCACAGACAGACAGGCAGACAAAATTTAATAGAAACCTGCAAATTAAGAGTAGAGATCATATACTAAATTTCAACTGTCTGTTCAACTTATAGTTATTTTCGTCACAGACAGACAGGCAGACAGAAGTGCTGTAAAATTGGTTTTTCAGATTCAAGAAGGTTTAAAAAATGGAGTTTCTTCAAAATCTAGAATCCAATTTTTTTGACTATTACGATAATTTCTCTATACCACTTATATATAAGAGAAAGTAAAAATAAACAAATGATAATTTAAGGATATATGTTTCTTGTTACTTGTTCTTGTTGTAAAAATTAAATTTTTCAGTGTAGTTTTGGAATAAACAGGTCGAAACAAATGACTTCCAAAATGTAATCCATTTCTCTTGCATTCGATCATAGTTCAAAACTATCATACACTGGTGTAGTATTCGGCCTTGCCTAAGACTCACTATATTATGCCCGAAAGGAATATAATACATATAAGTTTCAGAGCAATTATTAAATTAAATTAATTTATGCTGATGTCGTGCGAGCTTCAAGCACTCCATTAATCTATTTTGTGATATGTTGCACAATTTGAAGGATTTAAATGAACTTTCTCGCTTAAGCTCTAATAACTTAAAATGCCAGAGAATGTTTTACATGACAATAGTTATGAAATCTTAAATTTTAGGTTTGATATAGAATATTCCATGATATAAATAGGTATTTTTATCATATGGTTATGATTATTGGATTTGGTCCTATAGATTAGTATTTGGTAAAGAAATAACTTTATTTAAATGTTGGTATATTAAGAATGCTAACGTGATAGGTTGAATTGAATCCATACATCTTATTTTGTGACCTGTTGCTCATGCAATCTCTCATAATCTGATAGTCACTTGATTGTATCAAACCGGTTTAAATTGGTTAGTAACAAATTAATTAAAAAATTGGTAAAAATTCAAAGAATGAATAATTTGGAAATCAATTAGTAACTTTAATTGGCGATAAATCTCAAATGTGACAACCATCTGCATTACTTTCTAATAACCCTAAAATCAAAAAATGGATGCCTCAAAAGCGATAAATAGTGAATTTGTTGCCTACGCATCTTGAGCTTCAAAAATCTCAAACCAAAACAACATGTTTTTACATGATAAAAGATTTATACTGTAAAATATTGAACGTATGGTAAAGTGATCAATTTTCTAGTGACTAATAATGTCTGTGATGAGATTCAATAGTTGATAGCTATAGTTATAAACTCACTATTAAAGCATTTATATAAAAAAAATTGAGTACACAATCATAGGAATGAAATGTTGTGCTAAAAGAGTGATATTTAAAAACGTCTTTCAAATGTGTGAACATTAATAAATGTTTATTTCTATTTATTTCTGAAATTAAATTTTGATTATAAGTTCAAGAATTTAACTTAAAGCATGTTTCACATTGAAAATACTCCATATAAAAGAAAAAACGAATCTTCATATTTTAATCAACAATAACTTAAATGAAATCAAGATAAAATATCAGTAGAATTAATGAACACATTCCTGTAAAATATTTTAAAATAAATTTAAAATTACTTAAATCTAAAATGTAAAGTTTTATAATAATTAAATTTATTATAAAAAATATACTGTTGGGAATTTTAGATAATCAGTAATCATTACACAGAGAAACGATCAACTTAGAAACAAAACTGCGTCTTAATAGTTATGTACGGATGTTGAAAACAATAATATTATATATTTTAGAAATTTCTAAAATAAAATAATTTATTTTTATCTTTTCATTGACTAATTTAATTAATATTGGTTCCGTATTTGCGTTCAAAAATATTTTATCAAATACTTCTACAAAGTTCTTCGATTTTTTTATTAGTTAGAGAATGGCATAAAAATTTCTGAGGCATTATTAAGAAATTCTTTGCATTCTTAAGATCTTTATTTTCACCATAAAGTTAGAAGAAATTAAACTAATGAGCAATAATGCTAAATATAGGCAGTTCAGTTTACTTGGTCTTTATCATTTCTCTATAAGTTTGAAATATTTTGTAATGAACTTTTTTAATAATTAAATATTATGAGCAAAGAAAGTGAATATGCCAGCACAAATTATTTGTTTAATAAAATCGAAACATATATTCTGCTTAAGGGTTTAATTTTGTTTAGAACGACGGCCACCATTGCTCTTAAATTAAAAGAAATTTAATAAAAATTCTATTTCTATTTAATTTAAGAAAATAATAGATCACTATAATGAATAGTTTGAAATTAGTTATTTCAAACTCATGACATTTCATTGCTATTCATGACAGGGATACATATGTCCCATTTCAGGGCCAATTAGTAACTAATGCTCTTTTTTGTTTTAAGTTTTGTATTATAGAACTTGACTTGTTTCCAAGTCTGTAAAGACGCAGTTTTAAACCAAAAGTTAAACTTTAGTTGCTATATATAAACATATCGTTTTATAACGTGTTTTAACGTTAACGTTTATCGTTTTTTTTATCGGTTATAAGCATATTATTTTTTCATTAGTTAAAATCATAAAAATGTTACATATGATTTTATATAAATAACTTCCCATAGTTCTGAATTTTCAGAAGAAAATTTATTTCATAATATTCGTAATCATGAAATGAAAAACTGAAGATAAAAAAGGTGAAAATAAGAAAAAAGTATTAAAAATATTTTATCTTTTAACACACTAACAAATGTACTCTTTCAAATTTTAATTTTTTTATTATGTATTCTTTAACTTGTAATAGCTTAATAATTGCGATTAATAAACTTGTGTATTATAATCTTGAATCATTTAAGTCAATATTAGGAATAACATAGATTTATCATTAAATAACACTAAATATGACATTATAGTATTAAAAAAATAAGTAATGTATGCATTGCAATTCAATGTTTTAAATATAATTATTATCCATTTTGGCAAACTATTGTACGGATATGTTAACGATAGTATTAATTTATTGATATGAATAAATTTTCAAGTACTTTATCTTATAACCCCAAATGAAAGTACTATTTCAAATCACAATAAAGATAGGACATCCTGATTGATAACAATCAGTGAAAAGAGGCAAAATAGGTTTAGTGGTTGAGACTGAGGAGCGTTTTCACGATTTCGCCCCATACTGAATGTGTAGTGAGATAGTGTATTTGAAATTTAACTCAAGAATTGAGAATGTATAGACTAACATTGACAGTTTATTTAGGAATCATGCATTTTCACACACACACACTATTCACGATTTCACTATTCGAGGATTAAAAAAATGCGACCCAATTCCTATATTCACGGCAAACATTTTTTTATTCGCGGATCTAATTAGTACATACATAATAATAAAATGATTCCGATAGGTATCCAACCCAATATCCTTTGTAAATGCCGTCAAATGGACTAATAAAAAAAGTAAAATAGATCTTATCACAACTTTGTCTAAAGTATGTTGTTAAACGCAAACTGCAAACATAGACGAAATCGCGAATGGAATAGGACGTGATGGGTTCGAACAGATAGTATCAAGTGACATTCAGGAATTGCTTGAATTGCAAGATGAAGATTTGACTGAAACCGATTTGGAGGAAATGTTAAATTCACAACCCATTGAAGAAGAGGCTTCAACAAGCACTGGAAACGTGACATTTCATTTGAAAAATCTTGGTGAAGGTTTAAGAATGGCAAATGAGCTTTGCGATTTCTTTATGAAAATTGATCCGTCTATGGGACGAAGGCTTATTTTTAAGAGGCAAATTGCGAATGCGACTGCTGCGTATAAGTCTAAATTGAAGGAGCTTTTAAAAACTGACAAGCAAGAGAAAATGACAAAATTCCTCAATCCATTGCCTAAGCCTTAAGATAATTAATCAAAATGTTCAAAAACTTCAATTAAATTTATAT
>JAPMOQ010045292.1:3991215-4013166 GCA_026543055.1 Argiope trifasciata
ATATATATATATATATATATATATATATATATATATATATATATTATTTTGTCATCTAGGAACGTATCCCTTATAATCCCATATAAATTACCATCCCGTATTCACGGTTTCTGTATTCGCGGCATATTTGTGGAACATATACCCCACGAATAAAGAGCTTTTACTGTACTATTTAAGGATAAGAAGTAAAAATTTTCGAAATAGGACCAATGAATAGTAATGAGTAACTGGTTCTTTGATTTTTTTTTTATTATTTTAATTTTGTATATTATCTAATTTCAAAATAACTCTTTCATAAAAGTCTATAATGTTCTATCTACCATTGATTTTGCTTTTCTATATTTAACATACTTCCAATATTTGATATATTTTACAATTATATTTTTTCCTCTTTTTGCTTTTGAATCAAACTAATATAATAAGCAGGATAAAAAATTTATTATTCGCTTATATATCTTGTTACATTATTTGATAGATATAATGATGCGATTGATGTGTTTTAAGTTATTTTTATCTGACTCACATCAAATAAACTCTCTTTCGTTCTCTGAGAACAGTTCAACAAAGGGAATGAAAAGGAACCCATCTATAAGTAATTGATAAATCTAATAATCACTCATGTGAAATGTTTGTTACGAAGTTTGACAAATCTGTTTTTGGCATGAAAAGATTCTATCAACCGACAAATAATCTTTAAAGAAAGCGAGCTAACAATCATCTTTTTCACGTCATAAGATAAGAATGGACTCCTGATTTTTTGATTCATTATTCCATGAAGACACTGTAGTGGTAGGATTGTTTATGTTCCCAGTGTAGAGTGGCGTATGAAATTTTATAACTGCTCATATATTGATATGAAATCTTTTTTTTTGAAAATATATTTTCTTTTGGTTATATCTTTATACTACGGTTCTTTGTGGTTAAAACATTTTAGGACTGAAATAAGTAAATGCTTTTCTTAGATGATGTGGTTTCGAAAAATATTGTTTCAAAAGATGACAAAACACACTTCGATCAGTTGCTGGATGTGTTTTAACGTATATGACCAATTCTAGAATGTTTTTTTGGGGGGGAGGCATAAAACCTTATTGAAAAATTGTCAAAGAAACAAATATAAACCAATAAAAAACGGATCACGTTTTAAAAGATCTGAATAAATATTACATGCATATTTCTTTAAAAGAAGTATGCATCAAAATTTAAGATCAGGATTTCATCACATAATTTGTAAAATTTGAGCACATAAGTTTCTTGAAAATATTTTTCTTATTAAAATTAACTAGACAGAAAAAGTCATTTTTATATTTTACGTCATATAAAAAAGTTTAATTTGCAATATCAAGGCCTAAAATTATGAACATTAAAATATCAACAAGATTTGTGGGATAATGCAAGTGAACTTTTCAGAAGCCTTTTTTCGTGAGGCTCTACTATCCCAAAAGAACTTAGATGTCAAATTTAAATAGCGATTTTTAATGGCACATGCCATCTGTCAGGCCCGTTATTACAAAAACAACTATTTAAGTCGTCTCTTGTTTATAGTAGCGCCAACTCTGGCCAAGAGTACGACTTTGCCATTCACGCATCACACATTCACTTGCACAGCCCCCTTTTACACGAGGACACATTCACACACCCCACAGATAGAACAGAGGAAGAACAACCATGCCCGAACCTCGACTTGAACCCTGGGCGCCCAGATCGCAGAGAAGACTTGCTACCCTTATGCCAGGACGCAGGCATTTAAGACGCATTGAATTCTACTGTCATTACTATGGAATGAACGTTTTCTAACGATGTGTTTAATTTTTTATAAATCACTTCCAACTCACATCCACAATTCAAACACGATTTATGTATCAACCTAACCTGCAAACAGATTATATTAAAACAAAGGTTTATCTTAGTCAAAATGTGGTTTAAACAGAAAATATATTTATGTTATTAAGTTCAAAGTATAGATGTTCCGACTTTAATACTTGAGTTTTAGATTTTCGACATTCAAGATAAAGGAAACTCATTGTCGACCCATCCACATTGCATCAACCGCTGAAATAAATTATAGAGTCGCTACAAACCAGACTTGGACACCATAGGAAAAAAAAAAATGTGCTCTGGCAAAATATTTTAGCTAAAAGAAATGAGAAAAAACGTGAAAAAGTTTTAACCGTGAATTTATTGTATAGCAAAAAAATTCAAATAGTACCAATTCATAAATTATAATTAAAAATTTAGACATAAAAATAAACATGTGTTGGTAAGTTTGTAAGCTAGATAATATCTACGGAGCCTGAGCAATTGCTTTTATCTGGTGACTATGTTACGAGACTTCAAACCAAAAAGCCCCGAGTTCTATTCCGAGCCAACACCACCTACCGCAAATCTAATTCGTATAAATCTTCATTTGAGAGTTTGCTGAAGAACAGGAAAAAAAGCGATAACAACGCAAAAACAAGTCGGGAAATAAATCCTTTAGGAAGAGAAACGAAAGTTAGAGGTATTCTGCTCCAAATCATTTAAAAATAGTTATTTACCTAAAGCCCAAAGGCAATTCTTTCTTTCTTTGAATTTAGAGAGACTAGACTGCAAAAAGTTTCAACACTACTTGAAAAGTGGTAAACTGATGTTTATCTCTCATTCTTTTTTCTTTGGAGGGGAGGGTTCTTAGATCTTATTTCGTTTCCTAGATAAAAATACATTTAGTTCATAGAATATAGAGGTCGTTCGAGGACAAAGGGTAACGGATAATTGATTAAAATGTTAATTTGAAGAAAATTTTTATGTGACGGTTATTATTATTTATTATTACTTGTGAAAATATATGAAAATTGAAGATCATTTATTGTATATCTTATTTGATAGTTATTTTTGGGCTGCTATTATTGAACTGATTGAATGAAAATGGAAATGTATAATGCAAAGTATTTTATATACAATAAACGATGGATTAACGATTACAATAAACGATAAATTCAACATTGATATATTTTTCTATTTATAAAACTAAAAAACTAACTCTTTCGTATACTTGCTATTTAATATGTTTGAAATACGGTCAAATTATTAACAAACTTTGAAATCAAAAATTTTACGTTACATATAGATACAGTACATTCTATAAAAATTACAATTTCATGGTAAGCATTTTTTCAGCAATGTTGATTTCTGAGATGGTGAGATGAAGTCATCACTCAGAAAATATGAAAGTGGAAAATACACTGATGGAAAAAAATCCCAACACCAAGAAAAAATTATTGTACAGTAATGAAATTTTAGGAATACATTTGTCTAGGTAACATATTTAATTGATTAAAGTTTCAAGATCACAGGTAGAGTCATTGGCGAGAAGAGCCATTTCAAATGTGAAATGTTGGTACATTAGTAACCGGTGTAACCGCCAGAATTTTGAATGCAAGCATGCAAACGTGCATGAATTGTGTCGTATAGGTGTCGGATATCAGTTTGTGGGATGGAGTTCCATGCCTGTTGCACTTGGGCGGTCAATGCAGGGACGGTTAATGCTGGTTGTGGATGACGCTGGAGTTGTCGTCCAATGATGTCCCATCCGTGCTCGATTGGAGAAAGATCTGGTGATCTAGCAGGCCAAGGCAACATGCTTACACTCTGTAGAGCATGTTGGGTTACAACAGTGGTATGAGGGTGAGCGTTATCCTGTTGGAAAACACCCCCTTGAATGCTGTTCATGAATGGCAGCACAACAGGTTGTATCACTAGACTGACGTACAAATTTGCAGTCAGAGTGCATGGGATAACCACGAGAGTGCTTCTGCTGTCATACGAAATTGCTCCCCAAACCATAACTCCAGGAGTAGGCCCTGTGTGTCTAGGCCGCAGACAGGTCACTAGCAGGTGTTCACCTGGCCTCCTTCTAACCAACAAACGGCTATCACTGCGACCAAGGCAGAACCGGCTATCATCAGAAAACACAGCAGATCTCCACTCCGTCCTCCAATGAGTTCTAGCTTGACACCACTCACGTCGCAAACGGCAGTGGTTTGGAGTCAGTGGAATGCACTGTACAGGGCGTCTGGTTCGGAGCTGTCCTTGAAGTAACCGATTTGTAACAGTTCGTTGTGTCACTGTGGTGCCAACTGCTGCTTGAATTTCAGCTGCAGACGCAGTACGATTAGCCACAGCCATACGCCGAATACGGCGGTCTTCCCTCTCAGTAGTACCACGTGGCCGCCCGGAACCTGGTCTTCTTGAGGCAGTACCTTCCTTTGACCACTGCCGCCAATACTCATGCACAGTGGATACATTCCTGCCAAGTCTTTCAACATTATCGCGGAAAGAAAACTCACCTTCTCGTAGCCCTACAACACGACCTCGTTCAAACTCAGTGAGCTGTTGATAATGGCTTCTTCGTCTTCTCAGAAGCATCCTTGACTAACATTAACCCACTACGTCAAATCTCAACCGTAAATAACGATCATGAACCTTACAGCGCTTATTTAAAGCAAACCTCATTTGCATGCTCATTGTGTCGCTACTAACGCCACACTTACGCACGTAGCTCGAAATTTGAATCGACGTCATCTTTCAGATGTATAAACACGCCTACCAAATTTCGTTTATCTAGCACAGCTCCTTCCTAGTGTTGGGATTTTTTTCCCATCAGCGTAGTAGAGCTTTGCTAGGGTGCTGGAAATCTCCTCACAAGGAAGGTAAGAAAGTAACTTTGAGGGAGCATAAATTCAATCAACAAATATGAAAAAGAGAATTAATATGAATGATAAAGAAATGGAATTGCAATGTAACCCTCCCCACCAATTATTTATCTTTATTGACAGAAAGGAAAAAAAAAAGAAGAGAATACATACCGACTCACTAATATTAGCAGCATTTCAGTATCTGCTGCTATATGAAATTATGAAATTTTTAAGCCAGCGGAAATGATCTCCACAAAAGTTTCTGGCATAGTCTTTATATATACTTATCAAGAACTCCTTACATGATATTTGCCTACAAAAATTATGAAATATTAACTTCTGTCGTGAATTTCGAATTTTTACTGAATATGTTCTGCTATTCTTGACGAGTTATTTGTCGATTAATCTCTAGCATATGGTTAATAACGCCCAAAAATCGAATTTATATTTTAGACACCTTTCCCTCAACCAATCGAAATAAAAGTGTGACACAAAACGGCACTTGTAATTAGGAAAGTCATTACGGTTTTGAAATATTACGTCTGCAGATGTCTGAAAGTACAGACAGTCAGATTGTCAACTCGTTTTTGGAATTTACCTCAAAATTGGGAGGCGTCTGTACTTGCGTAATCTGTATACATTATTACATTTATTTAGCTCTCATTGTTTTGTGAATGTGTATTCGAATGGCAGGACAAGTGGATTTTTGACCAGATTTTACTCAAAATTTGATAGAAATCTGCAAATTTGGTTTAAAAAAATCTTATATCGAATTTCAAATGCATTGCTTATGCGTGTTTGAATTATATTTGTCACAAACAGGTGGACATTAAAAAAAACCGCGTTTTTCGAACTCAAAGAGGTCTGAAAAAGATTAGACAAACTCTCGAGTTCGAAATTTTTGATGATAAGTATGTTTTCTCTATACTACATGTACTAAAAAATAAAAATAAATAATAAATTCCTTAAAAACAAAAAGGATAATTTGAGGGTTTAGAACTTAACCAAGGGATTTAAGGAATCGAACCATTTAAGGAATCGAACTAGAAAGAAAACTGCGGATAAATGAAACGCCTTCTCTGATTGAATCTCAGAGTACACAAAGAAATAAGTAATCTCAGTACTTTTCTTAAAAGCTTTGCCTCAAATCCGAAACTAAGGCAATCTTGGCGTGTGAATGTCTTAAGCACCGTGAGATCGATTCTGGGCAGGCGAAACAATTCGAACAGGGGGTTGTTAAATGTTGGGAGTGGCTCCGTAAACAGCGAATCGCAAGATCAACGAGTGCTACGTCAACATCACGTCTGGCAGAAAATACTTGTTTGTTAAAGAAATCTTATCGCTGTAGGTTTCAAATAGAATGTTTCTGAAGCATTTAGTAGCCATGCAATAAGTTAACGCTGCTTTTAATAACAGACTTGATTTGTTTTCGTTCTTTACAGAGGATCGCAAAACGTTATCACTAGAACATCACTTTAAAGTTTACTTAAGAAAATCTGATTAAGTTAGCTATGATAATTTTATTCAATAAGGTTTTATTTATTTCTGTGTATAATGAATATGACAGAAATGCGGAACCCAATATATAAATAAATATTAAAGTGAAGGATTGAAAATCACTTTAATATTTATTTATGTGAGAAATAAGAGTGAATCTACAGGTGGTTATCAAAATAATGGAAATACTTTGGATTTATAAAGAAACCTTTAATAGTATGGAATATGATGTCCTTCCGCATGTAATACTTGGATTCGCTTAGAAATAGATTCATACGTGTTGGATAGTGTTTAAGAGAAATATTGTACCATTTTTCCTTTAGATATTGGGAGAGATGCCGATGGAATATATTAATTCCCTATTAAAAGCTCTAAAATAGACCATAATGGTTTAATTATATTGAGGTCAGATAACTGTGAAGACCACGGCAGATACTTAATTTCATCCTCGTGTTCTTCAAACCATGATTGGGCAAATCTCGCTGCATGGATAGGTGCATGACCATCCTGGAAAATTTCATCTTTTGCAGGAAGCAAAGTTTGCATCATAGGATGGAACCTGGTCAGCCAAAATTTCTCCATACTTCTCCCCAGTTATCCTTCCTTTCAAGGTTACGATTGTTCCAGCAGAAAACCAAATCTACAACATGTCTGTCCATATAATGACATATCCATCTCCATGCTTGACAGTTGGAAGGAGACAATCACGATCATACTAGTTTGCAATTGTCCTCCAAACTTGCTCCCTTCCTTTTATAAAAAAAAGTGTGAAAAGCTATTTGTCATACCATATTACTTTTTCCCACCTATCAAGGTTCCCACTCAAGACTCCCACCAATGTTTCTACTCCCAAGGTTCTCACAGCATCTTCCCACTTATCGATCAGATTTTGTGAATGTGACACCACTGTAGACGGCGTTTACCATTAGCATCTGTGACAAGTGGCTCGGGAATAGCTGCACTGCCACAAATGTTCTGTTTATGAAGGTGTATCCTAACTGTAATAGCTCATACTGGAGAATCCAGATGGGATTTGAGCTCTATGGTCACTTCTGCAGTTGTTCGCTTTTTAGACATAACAATCCGCTTCAATGTCTGTCGGTCTCGGTCACTGAGCTTCTCTCTTCATCTGCTATTTTACTTTGCCGAGCTTGTCTTGCCGTATTGTATGCATGACGTCGTGAATTTAGACACCTTATCTTTTCAATTATATTAACGATTTTAATATATTTTCTATGTTGAATCAATTTCAAAAGAAAACATTTTAATCGCATTTTCTAACATTAAATTTGAAAATTGTGAACGTATATTAAACGAATAAAGAAATACAATAAATAATTCCTTTCATTACCACTTTAAAAGAACACCAAGTTTCATAATTCTAATGGAGTACACAAATCTAATATATATATAAATGAATATTTGTTTGTTCGTGTTTTAAATACTGTCGTACCGTTCATCCTATTACGATAAAACATTTCCAAATTATTGATTGATTGCACTTAATATTATTTTTTCCACAGCAGTAACGCATCGGCTACAAGCTAGTGTCTTAAATAATATTATGAACGTTCAGTATATCGTAAAGATTTTATAGCCAGCTAAAGAAATAAAATGTATTGAATATACATCCGGTGAAAAACTGGTCATGTCAAATTAAAATTATTATAGTTCACGGATGAGGAAGAAAGTCGCTATGCAACGTAAAATAGCTCTGTTGTTGGGCTATTAAATTCTTCAAAATGGCTCAGGACGTTAACTTTTATTATTAAATTATATCTTTTTCCCTACATGAAGGTTGCTAATTGAAAAGACAAGTAGATTTTTTTAAAATTTAATAAGCTGATGAATCCAGTTTTTGCTATGAATTAACATATTTTCTTGACATGGTTGAGTTCAGAAATACGCAAGCAAATATACATAAAAAATTGAGATTTATCTAAGTGATCAAGAAGAAAGAAATCTTGCAAAAAAAAAATTTCTTTCCAAATAAGCATGAAAATAATGCAAGATAAATATTTCACAATATAGAATCTAACAATCATTTGTGTAATAAAAAAAACTGATTAAAAATAAAGAGATAACAAATGAAGTATTGATAAATCAGTTCAGAAAAAAATTTGAAAAAAAAATCAACAACAAAAAATTCCAGAAATATTCTACTCTTCAAGTTTTGCAAAGAACGAAAAATATTCATGCTGCATTAATTATTCCTTTTACTCCTGTATAAAAAAAGTTATTTAAATGCTGCTTTCCTGGTTTTATATAGTATTACATAAAATTTAATGTTTAATTTCTTCAGCAAAGATATAGGTCGCACCAATTTTAAGAGATTCTTTTTCAAAATTTTCCGCTCATGCAGTTTCAAAATTCTTTAACTTATAATTTTTTTTTATATCTTCTATATTATTTTGTCATTTTTAATTCATAATTTACATACGTTTAAGACGTTTTTCTTTGAAGTGACTCAAATATATATTTAATATACTTTTCCGTGGTCTAGGAGTCCCAGGTTCCAGTTCTAGTTCGGCCATGGTTGTTTTGTACCCTGTGTTCTATCTGCGAGGTGCTTGAATTGTGTGTGTATATCATCTTCATATGAGCGAGAAGTCAGACTTCTGACCTCGGGTGCTCAGGGGTGTTTACCCTCACAAATTACTGCTCAAAACTCTGCCTTAAAATAGTCACACGAAAACAAAAATTAATTAAGTTTAGATTCTATAGATTTTTTAAATTTTGTGACCGAAAGGGCGCCAAAATTTTAACTATGTCAGGGTAGACTATTAAAATCAATAAATCATGCCAATTTAGTTAAAAAATACATTTAATGACATTAAAGGTCATGATTTACAAGGGGACAAAACTATTTAGGACCATAACATTGAACATATAAGAATTGAAATAATACTCGGAGATTATATCATGCTTTACGTTCGCTTCCAAGGCATGGACTGATTGTTCATGGCCGATTGAGGGCCGAGGAAAACAGTTACGGTTACAATTTTAGGAATAAAAAGGCTTTATTTTCTACTTTATAATCATTTTAAATGAACATAAGCCAGTTCAACATATCAATAAAATTAATGTAGTTTAATTAACTAATTTTGATGAACTTCATTTTATCATAAGAAATAAAAAGGATTATTTTAAAATTATGTACATTTAGATCAACCCAGTTGTCAGCAGGAGGACTATGTAAAGTTTTTATTTCGCATTATCTCACAAAATCAGAATACTGTAGGGGATCGAAAATAGCATATTTAGAGGAGCGTAAGCTTTTATGTAAAACTAGCCGCTTTTGGCGACCAGCTGGTTCGCCATGAGTAATGCGTTCTAAAATTTTCAATTAAATCATATATTCATTTGCCAAAATTTAAGAAATAGTTAAAGTTAAAAGATTCAGTTATTAAGTAGTTAAAGAGTCGGTAACTTTAATCGGAAAAACTTTTTGAGTTAAATGCTCTAATAATTTATCGATTATTCTTACCAAATATTAAAAATGTTTTTTTCGGTGATATTGTCGAAATGTTAAATATGTTTTTTAAAGAAAGCGGAAAAGGGAAAAAAATATTGAATTAATGATACAGATATTGCAAACGATTATAGAAATATGCCATTAAGTCGGGATTTCAATGCATATCCTGTCTAAATTCAATCAGGTTTATTGTAAATAAAGATAATTTGTGGAATTAATGATATAGATATTGCAAACAATCATATAAACCTTTGCTTTGCATTTATTTTTTAAGAAAATATCACATTTTATGTTTCTTTTATTTTATCCGGTCACGTGCTAAAAGTTGCATAGCTTTAGATTTGATTTGCGGTGATAGTTGCTTTTTTATTTGAACTTCCGGCATTGTTTTATTTTATTTTATCCAGTCACGTGCTAAAAAAAAACATGGTTAAAATATTTCTTTAAAAATTCGCTAAAAATAGAGACATATGTTATATATTAAAACACTGATACCATTAGAAAGCTAATTTTTTTATCTTTAAATTGATGTTAAAATCATGTTTGTCCGATAATATTTTCGGAAGTTATAGCGGAAAAACGTCAAAATTTCGCTTAAATTTTAATTAATTCAAATTCTAATTAAAAATTCGAAGAAAGGGCTCCGAGGTACACATTCCCGGCCTCCAAGGTATACATGTACCAAATTTGGTAACTGTAGGTCCAACGGTCTGGCTTGTAGAGCGCCAACACACACACACACACATTGAGCTTTATTATAAGTATAGATAGTAATCGCCAAAATCGGTATGATGGTTGGACTGGGGTCTCTAACGAATTTCTACCACAGGGAAAGTTACATCAGTTTCAAGATTTCTTTCTAAACCAGATAGATTGGTAATTTAATCGGGCTGATAAAAAACTATAAACCATATTTCTTCTAAAGCATTGCTAGTTCGTTAACCCTGTTCACATTGCAATGGAGAGAGGGCGAGATAGCCTGGGTGGTTGGGTGTTGGATTCCCATCACTTAGGTTATGATTTCGAATCCCGGTGTCCAAAAAATTCCCGCGTGTGGGGTGCCTGGCGAGCGTATAAATGTGTCGTGTGGTCACGAAGTCTTCCTTGTCGGGAGTAATAGCTCTGGGTGGGCTGGTTTAGAAGTGATCGTTCTCTGGTACAGGTCTAAATTACGATCTGTGAATGAAAGAGCTCGCAGTGAAGAGGGTTGTGGCGCGTGAATATCTAAGTGGTTCTCTTGGGCCTAGAAAACAAGAAAAGTAGCAAAAAAAAACCAAAAAAACAAGAGACACACAATTTGGATTAAATCGCAATGGCTCTTTAGACAGCGGGTTTGTCAATGGCAAAGGCCATTAGAAACAGCAACATTCGAATGGAAATATAAAAAAATTTAACAACTAAGTTCTTGGAAATCTGACAGAATTCTATAATTTGGATTGCAAGAAAACTTTCACTGTATTTATAATTTATTAGATTTTTAATTAAAAATTCAAAAAAGAGTCTCTTCTACGACAGACAAATTCCATTACCCAAAATAAATATTGGGTTGTTCGGAAAGTCATTTCGTATTTTTTTGTCAAAATGAAAAGAAATTTTCGTTTAATGAATAAATTATTTATTAAATTATAAAATTGCCATTCTGGTCTAATACCTTTTGCCATATTTTTGGTAGTAACATGATTACACGCTCATAAAAGTTTTGGTCTTTGCTGTAAAAAAAAACTGATCGAGGTGGTTTTTGGCCTCCTCATTTGAAGGAAAAATTTTGCAAATCAGTTCTGGTACTGATGTATTGTTAACACATCTTCTCCACACATATTGGCTAATTTATTTCTGGCTTGAACAGCATTTTTACCTTTTATAGCAAAAAAGAAAAAAAATGACGAAAATGCTGTTTATTGCTCTCCATATTTAAAAGGGCACCAAAAACTACTGCGAAGAGTCAGCTGCACTTTTTCACACTCAAGCCTTGCTATATCAGCTCTTAAAACATAAAATGATTTTGCGGTTTAAGTATGAAATTGGGTGCGAAAAATGCAATTAAATCCTTTGTCAGGAAAAAACGAAATTACTTTCCGAACAACCTAATATATGCCAAATTTCTTATCGATATCTCAAACGACCTGTCCAGGTCGCCAATATTCTTGCATGCATTGTCTTTTGTTAATTGTAGAGATTTTTGATACAGTTAAGAAAAAAAGTACTTTTTAATTTCATTTCCTTCCATCTGAACGAACATTTTTAGCTCAGTGAGGGAAATTTCTAAGTGACGAAGCCAACCAAATTCAAACTCTAATAGCAAATGATACTATCTGTGCAATGTTATTTGATTTTCTGAATGCATATATAGAAATTAATAGTTTACCCCTGTAAAAGATGTTAACCTATGTATCAAGTAACTGCATTTTAAAGTTCTTTATCTGTAAAATCTTGCCATAAGCAGAAAACCGGAAATAAGAGAGCAAAAAAAAAATGATTATTATTATAAAATATATTCAATCAAAAAATCCGATTCAGAAAATTTATTGAAATAATTTTATTAACAGCTTTTGTTTATAAATACTTGCGAAATTGATGGAAACAATTTTGCAAATCTTTATTCATTGTTAAAAAAACGTTTTCCGGTTTTTAATATTTAATTCCTTAAAAGCAACTGCATTTCAGTTTAAATGTTTGTAAATTTATTTAATACTTACTTCTCAAAAAATAAACCCTCACAAAACAAGATTAAAAAAAAGAAAAAAAAAATCTTGAATAGTGATTTTTGGAAAAAAAAATGCGAAAAGTTTTTATGTCTGAGATTAGTTGAGAGATATCTAAAGCATAAAGAATTGCCAGAAAAATCCCTACAACTTTCAAAGAACTGAAAGATATCATGACAAATAGTTCGATTTAAATACCATGTAAAACATGTTGTGGAGTTCTTCACCGATAACAAAAATAAAAATGGGCGTTTCAAACTATAAATCCTTGTTCGGATTTCTTCAAGGAGATAAGACTCGCATTACGTCCAGATTTTTCATCTTTGAATCTCAATATAGAGGAATCGTAAAGAAGCTTAGAGGTACCTCTGATATGCTGGAATCATTTTAATGCACTTTTGATCCTTCTCCTTTCTGTTGGCTATTATTATTATTTTTTTTAGCAAAATATGAAGATGAACAAATACTTGATATAATTTTATTCTTTTTATAAAGTTGAATGTGTGTTCGTTTGTTTGATTGCAATTCCATATTTCTTGGCGGATTCGAGTGAAATTTGGCTTTTACGTTCTAAAGCACATCTAAAAAATATCACACAATTAAAATGTTATTATATTCACAATAAGGATAAAATAATTTAACTTCTTTCAGTCATAAATTCGAAAAATAAGATCATCGCATATATATTATTTTTACATTATTTTACAATTTAAAAGCCAAGCCTTTCTGTAATTCCAAGTTCTTTTAAACATAAACTGCAGCTTTGCTGCTATATTGTTTCGTTTTTATTTAAAATTAAAACTATTTTAGTGCTTAAGCATCTGTATTACTCGTGTTTTTCACATGTTAAAATATTTTCTTCTGATATTTCTGTACCTTTTCTTTTAATTTTTTTATATCTCATAACATGGGAGCGTAGTAACTCATTTTTAATAATTTTATTGATGAATATCACATTTTTCTTGTTTGACTTAATTTATTTCAAATTTTAACACCTGCAAACTTTTAATGTGCTTTTTTTACTGTCATTTATTTTCATTAAATAATTATATATTTTTTTCTAAACAATTTTACAGACAAACCATATAAGACATTAAGAGAATACTTTATTTTACCTTTTTATTTTCGAATGACTTTTTGGCACCTTCTTAAGTACGTACAATATGGAATTGAAGAAAATGATTTTCCTGCTAATCATCGCGAACCAGGAATCAAAATTCAAATACTGGATTTGGAGTATTTGACTAAATATGAATAGTCCAACATCTGAAATAGTAATGAAGGTGAATACTGATTACTAAATATGCATGAGTCAAAAATATTTCACCAAAAAATAGATAGATACATTCAGAGATATTTTTAAGAGTGTCTTATTTTCATTTATTTTCCATTTTATTGAATATATCTTGCCTCTTGTTTCTGAAAATGGCTTGATTGTAGTCTGAATTTTATAAGTTTTGGTTTTTTTAATAGCGGTTGATATTTAGTTCGCATGCGTGCTCCATGAAATATTAAGTCTTTACATGCAAAAAAAAAAAAAAAAAAAAAAAAAAAAAAAAGGAAGAAAGAAAGAAAGGAAAAAAAAAAAGAAAAAAGTTGCGAAATAGGAATTTTGTTCCAAGTTGGGTCACGTGGTTTTTATTTCCTCATGAGAAACAAGAGAATATATAAAAAGAAGGTATTATTGGAAGATTAGAGGCTCTCTCGAAGTTTTACTTGTGAAATGTTTTAAATGGTATAACATTTAGCTAATTGAACAGTGACTGCGTCTGGGTAACTCTGTTGCCTCTTAAAATAAAAAGTTCTAAATGTTCGAATTGACGTTTGGAATTATCCAATAGATAATTGCTTTAGCTGTAAAAGTTTTCTTAATTATATAAGAATTTTTGAAATAATAGGAAGCTTCAATATAAAGAAAGCAAGGAAGCAATTCTTCCATAAAAAGTCATTTTTGGATAATTTCCATGAATTATTATTATTTTTAATTCTAATAAATTAATTTTCGAAAAGAAACCTATTGTCCCAATCTGTTTAATCGATATGATATAAACGAAAATTTATATGAAGGGTAGAGAAAATTATCGTTTTTTTTCCCCTCTAAAAAATTCTACTTTTATTTAGAAAAGAACCATATGTTCCATAAAATGCATTTATTTGTTTGCATTTATTAATTGAACCTTATTTACTTGAAAAATGTAGTTACAATTCCTCATGATAAAAGAAACGCAATTGTATAATAATACTTAAAATACCGGGTTAACACAGCCTGATGCACTATTTTGTACAGTATTGCGTGATATTATGCAATGCAATATTCAACGATATTATATAATAATGTGAATATTGTCTGATATACAATAAAGCACAATATTTTTTTAATATAACAGAAACAAATGAATTTATGCAAAATAAATATATAAAAAAACAAATACAAAATTATAATATTGGGAAATAAAATAACCAGCCAATTAATGAAAGGTATAAGGCGAATGCGAATGTAGCATATAAGATAATTAAAATGCATACAGAAAATATTAAGACCTTCCAAATATTTGTTTACAAACATAATAAAATTTCCTATAAAGAATAATTATCCACTTAATTAAATGTTATAAAAGAGCTTCTGAGAAGGTTTTCAGGCTCTCGGCTTTGTGCACAAGATAGTTAATTGATTGTATATGATTATTTCAGGATTACTGATCTTCTTATTAATAAATGTGTGGAAAAATAGCATAAAATAAATATTTCTGCAAGATTTAGAATTAGGAATACTGTTAATTTTCTGAAAATAACTATATGAAATATTAAGAGATCGAAGTAACATAAGAATTTATTCTGCACCAGCTGAAAAAGTCCACAACTAATTTTACAATTAAGAAACACAGAATACTTTACAGAATATGAGATACTATTCAGAAATACATATTAATAAGTTTTATTTAGAGTTTATTCTGTAAAATATTTTCTTGTATTAAGGATTTCTATATCTGTAGGAGTACTTTTAATTGTATAGTGGATGTATGGTATGGAGAACAAACACAATGAAGGGTTCTTTAGTAGAAACACACAACGGAGACATTTATTTACTGGAAGACAGTACAGTACAAAGATGGCATTTATTTAGAGACTACATTTATATACTGCCGAGACGAACATACAGGGCAGCACACAACAACACTCTATAGCAGACAGACAGTAGCCTATACTTAGAAAATAAGTAGTAACAACGTCCGCAGCACACAAAGAGACATGACAAGATTCAGCAGGATAGTGAATCCTCGGAGCTTTGCTCTATGGTCTTCCCAGACAACTGATCTACTCCTCTGTCACTTTTTTCTTTAACTGCAGACTCACTACTTCCTGACTGGCTACTAAAGACAGAAGGACACATGACACCGCACACAGCAATTCAGCACTCCGTCGTTGCTTCGGAATTCTCTCTGCAACTTCCAATTTTTCAGTTCACGTCGACCACACCTTTCCGGATCCCTTCTAGATGTCCAGTTCAAGGTCACTCGCCAGGACTGCTACTATTCCAGGAGACTCCGTTGACGTCTCTTCATCTCATGTCCACCAATTCAAGACCCCAATTCACGTCTACTCGATCGAAAACCCCTCAAGCTTCAGATTGCAAGCCTTTTATAGTTCCTAGGAGGTGGGGGTAAAAGCTTCTGAACCAATCAGAAGCATTCTTGTGGTACCTCGGCTCGTAATGGGCTGATCCGAAAATTCTTCGCCCATTGTGAAATCATTATAAAAAAAGATTCATGTATTATCCCTTTTGTTGTCAAATTCGATACTAAGTCGCCAAATGATTGCCAAATTAATCACCAAGCTCTGGGATTATTGAGGCGACATACGATACGATTCAATAAAGATTACTGTAAGTCATTATTTCTTAGGATGATACTATATGGGCTGGAAAGCAAAGTTCTAAACACTTGTTTTAAAGTACAGTTATTTTCTGCTAAAAAACAGAAAGCTGCAGTCCTTTATTGTATTTGAAAAGTATATTTAATAACCGTAAAATAGTATTTTCCGGTGAACATTTGATTTAATTGTCTACCTTCTCAAAGACTGTAGCTTCTTTTACCGGAAAGAAAAGAAAATTAAATGATGCAAATCTCTTTCAAAGAATGCGGATCAGAAGTCTAATTCTCGTGGAATAAAATTTTGTCTATCCTACCCCTTTGAGACAAAGTAGAGGCAAGAAAATATGTTTAGAATCTTTTCCAAGTCCTTTATGTAGATGTTCTTCAGAGGAGCATATTTTATTTTTCATCTGCTGCTCAAAAAGTAAAGATTGCTTTCTGAATGAAAAAATTACAATGTACATTTCGGTAGATTGCTCATTTTGCACATTTATTTATTTTAAAATAGAAAATATGCCAGCGTTTTGTTTTCATTAATGAGTGAATATTAAAGATGAGGTTTTTTTTTATCTCATATATTTCTCGAGTTTAATTGACCCTGTATGTTTTTTAAATGCTTGTGAAAAAGACCATTTCCAATTATTTCATTGATAAATCATTTTATTAATGAGGATGTTATGACATTATTCTAAAGTGCCATTTTTTAAATTATATATTTTTTAACATTTCTCGCGAATCATATAAAACCATTCGAATCTATAAGATCCGGTACTGTTTTATCAAATTTATTTAGTAACATTTTTGCTGTAGATTTAATTAATAAATGTTTACTGTAATGAAGAAATGAAAAGATTTGTGGTGGTGATAAATCCTCCAGAACTGAAATAGAAAGTTTAGCCTTGGCAATACACAAATTCACTCACCTACTATGAAAAAGAGAATTTATAGGAATTATGATGAATTTAAAAATGGCCGAAAAGAGAATTGTCTCTTTTTCGAGAGAGAAAGAAAGAGAAAGAGAGAAGAGCTGAATATATTCTAATCAATAAATATTTATACAACTTTATCAACTGTCTTGTTACTCCTACTGTTATTATTTCATCAAATGATAAGTGGTCGAATAATATTTTATGTGTTTAATTCTATTATTTGAAGAATCAAACTAATAAAAAAGATTGCAAACAAATAAAATAGTTCTTTGATTTAATCTCAAAGTCTTCCAAAGAAAATTAGCAATCTCAGTGCTTTTCTTAAGAGCTTTGCCTCGAATCCAAAAACTCGGCAATCTCAGCATGTGAGTGTCTTAAGCACCATGAGATCGATTTTCGTCCTGATAAACATTTCAAATACGGGTTGTTAAACGTTGGGAGTGGTTCCGTAAACATCGAATCGCAAGGTCAACGAGTGCTTCGTCAACATCATGTCCAACACAAAATACTTGTTTGTTAAAGAAAGCTTAAGAAATTTAATGTTTTGGAACACTTAATGATCATGAAATAAGTTTCGATGCTTTAAACAGAGAGCTTGATTGCTTTCTGTCCTAACTGACTTCGTTAAATGTCTGTTAAATGTTTGCTAAAGGATATCTTATTTGATTAGCTGTATTTAGATTCATCTGTACTTTTATAGCAGCTGCTTTGGCTCTCACTAAATTTGACAGTTTTTAAAAATTTTTTTTAAATTTTCAATCTTGTTCGATTCTGAATTAATTTTTAGTTTCGTTCCTTAATTATTTTAATTTACATTTGTTTCATGAATAGGTTTTATTTCATTTTTCATTTATTTTTTGTTTACTTTTTATAATTTAATTCCGAAATAATTTAGTTTCGATTCCAACATAATTTGTTTTGCTTCCAAAATAATTCTTAGCTTCATTTTTCAAAATAACTTAATTTTTGATGATTTCTGAATTTCTTATTACTTAATGCTTTTATGGCTAATTTTTAACACACACACACACACACACACACACACACACACACACACACACACACACACACACACACACACACACACACACACACACACACACACACACACATGTATATACATTATGATGGCGGATTTGAACTTATTCAAAATTTCAGCTCAATAACACACTTAATTCTGTACCATTTTTTATTATTTATGAAGATAAAGAATGCTTATAAATATTCATATAATTAAAAAAATTTTTCTGTAATTAATATAAAAATGTACGGAGAAAATTGAGCTTTTTAAGTTATTTTGAAATGTTTGTAAAGAAATTTCGCTGTTATAATAAGCAAAATATGGCAACTCCAAAAATAAAATATTTTCAAGCATTAACTTTATATTACTGAGTCAGTCACTGTGAAACGTTTATAGCCTGTCAAGAAAGATAAAATACTGAACACATGCAGGTGAAAACTTGACTTATCAAATTAACATTAATAGCTCATGAAGGAAAAAAGCCAATATTCATTATAAAATAGCTTCACCCGTGTGCTATTAAATTATTTAAATTGGTTGGATGTTAGGTTTTATAATTAAAGCAGCATTTTTTTTATGCCTTCTACATGAGTGCTTTTGATTGAAAATGGAAGAAGAAAGTGTCAATGTGGGGAGTTTAGAATTTCTTGGGAAGAAAGTATTTTAATTTTGTAAGGAAATATGCTAACAAATATAAGTAAAAAATTGAAAATTAGAGAAAAAATATCAGCAAAAATAAGCGTTAAAAATTTTTTTAAAGTATTTTTATTGAAGAAAGAACACACAAGTATAACTTGGGATAAAAACTATTATACCACTTAAAAGTGTAAATCCGTATCAAGTTTTAAGCGAAATCTATTTTGAGGAATTTTCCCTTTCTCCCTACCTTTTCCTTTGCTAATGAGAATACTAACTAAAAAAATGAAATCTATTACAAACTTCAAGGTATCACGTTAGAACATTATTATTTTATAGTCGTTATTCAACTTGATTAATAAAAAAAATATGCCGGATAATATTGTCACGAAGATTTAATTTAGTAAGGAAACATGCTAACAAATATACGTAAAAAAATTTAAAACGAGAAAAAAATATCAGGAAAAATAAATTTTAATTAAGAAACAAGTTTATTGAACGAAAGTAGCGACTTGCAATTTTACAAGGTCGAGAAGATGCCCACGACTAGTGGATATCAGCTTTTATATACGAACAGAATATTCGAGAGAAACAATTAATTTACATAACAAAGAAAGGTCTGTTGTTGCATAATGCCACTTGGTCATGCGAAACCGAATTAACAGAGCTGTTTCGATTACGGTAGAGGTGTGCGCCTTTCGTTGTTAACGAGCACCGTTCAGGTGAAAGGACGACTTTGCTCGAACACACACGAAACAACCCTTTTCAGGAGGAGGTCGAATTCATTTATCCATCCGCAAGTCAGAATTTAAATCCAAATCAGAGACCGACTCATTCCTGATTCAGTACCCCCAGAGGTATCGTTTTGTTATGGGAACTTGGAAGACTTTGCAGTTACGACCTATTTAATGTGCCCCAACTGCCATTAACCAACCCTTCAGTCTTCGGAGTAGACGAGGACAGAACCCGAGACCTTTCGGTTACGAGACCGACGCTCTACCAACCAGGCTACCGCGACCCTAAGAAAGGTCTGGAATGTTTGAGAACATAAGGTAACAAATTAAAATTCCATGCCTTGGATCTAACAGTCATGGCAAGCATCGAACCAGAAAACTCTGGGTTTGGATGGCTTGCTTTTACCATTCGGTGACCTCGTGGTAAACTTTATTTATGCGGCTGTATTGTAAAGTTATGGTAAGGATATTCTTGAGCATATCGTGCTAATATAAAGCCCCACATTGATATTATACGACTGGATAAGATGGATTGTGATTTGTAGGCGAAGGGAGCATTAAATTCTCTCTCCCTATAAATGAACAGATTAATAAAATTAATATTTATGTCTCCCTAAGTTATCTTTCATCTTATGTAGGAAGTAGTAGGTTCTCTATTAGCCAAACTTTGCCGTAAATACAAAAAAGGTAATAAAAATGAATATTATTATTAAATTGAATGTAGTGGTCTCCTAAAAATTTCTCTCACATACTCCTAAATAAAAATATGATCACCCGATATAAAATCGGGAACCTTATTTATAGTCGCATATGTCCTGATAACTCGTATTGTTAGTTTAAAATTCTTTTTTTAGTAAAGAATAGAAATACAGTATTTATATCACTTGCATGGCATTATCGAGAATATTCTCGAAATATCGTTCATAAAAATGCTATACTAAATGCAGTAAAAATATGAAATTCTCTTAATTTAGAGTTTTTAATATGCGAATTTCAGAGTATAAATGATGGCATGTGATTAATACATAAGCATCAGAAACACAAATATGTATTTTGGATGTAGTTTTCCACACAGAGTTGATACAAGAATTTGAAATAGAACCGTGAACCCTAATCTATGTATAAAATTTCATTTATTTAAATCATTGAGGGTTTCAGTGACCGTATTTACTTGTAATTAAAAGTTTCGACCGATGGACCTGTTTGAAAAATATGATATAAATTTTTTAAAGAATTTACAGTTAAGATCTAAGTAGTCTAAAAATGTGAATCTAATTCCATTGATTTAAATTTTTATGTTTTTGAATTCCTGCGTTTGCCTGTGTTCAACTCCTCATCAAATTTGATAAATATATAATTTAAGCTTTTAAACCTATATACCAATTTTTTTTATCATGTCAGAGCATGATGTCGTTTTGGTCTGAAGTTTTTTATGCGCCAAAATATTAGGTTGGTGCGTATGAAATGTCGGATTCTTAAGTGATTGTATGAAACTGCATATCTTTCTTCAAAAGCTGTTTATTCAATCAAAGTATGCTCCATTCGCTTCAATACACTTCTCCCAACGAGATTTTAAAGCGTAGATGCCTGTCTTAAAAAAATTTTGGTCTTTAGAATTAATAAACTCTGATATCGAGTTTTTTAGACTGTCTTCATTTTCATAGTGTTTGCCCCTTAAAAACAGCTCTAAATGCTTGAAAAAATGAAAATCGGTCGGCGAGAGATCCGGTGAATATGGTGGATGCTGCAAAACTTCATATTCCAGTTCGTTCCAGCTTATTTCGCTCTGTCAGTGCGTGCGGTACCCACTTGTCCATCTTCTTAACCTTGCCAATCTCAGAAAGGTGTCTCAATATCGTTGTATGGTCAACTTTCATCCTGATAGCAAGTTCCCTCGTGGATACGGCTGGATCCGCTTCCACTAGAGCCTTCAGGTCATCATTCTTCACAGACGTTTTGGGTCTTCCGCGCGGCTCATTTTGCAGTGAAAAATCGCCAGTCCGAAATTTTTCGAACCAACGCTGCACTTTCCGATCGTTAACCGTATTCTCCCCAAACGCTTGGTTTATGTTGCGTGCAGCTTTTGCAGCACTATTACCAAGTTTGTACTCATATAAGAAAATGACGCGAATGTCGGCAGAATTCATATCGGCAATAAACTCAAAAGAAATAACAAAAGGGAAGACCTTCGAGAAAACCTATTTTGCTGAAATGAGTCTCTGGCAATGGACAATACGACTATGAATGAGGTTATGCCAAAGACAAAAGTATAACGAAAACAGGGAGACAAACGTCCGCATGTAAAGAGAATCCGACATTTCATACGCACCAACCTAATAGATACGCAACAAATTTTGAAGCCTCAAAATGCGAAGGCAACAAATTGGCGATTTATCTCTTTTGAGGCCTCCATTT
>JAPMOQ010045292.1:4013566-4026560 GCA_026543055.1 Argiope trifasciata
TGAGGTTATGCCAAAGACAAAAGTATAACGAAAACAGGGAGACAAACGTCCGCATGTAAAGAGAATCCGACATTTCATACGCACCAACCTAATAGATACGCAACAAATTTTGAAGCCTCAAAATGCGAAGGCAACAAATTGGCGATTTATCTCTTTTGAGGCCTCCATTTAAAATTTTTTAGGGTTATTTGAAAATAATGCAGAAGGTTGATTCTGTGATTTATCACCAACTAAAGTAGTAACTTGATTTCCAAATTATTCATTCTTTGAATTCTTACGAATGCGATTACGCATGCATCCATATTTAGGGAAACGAGGATTTTTTTTTACATCTCAAAATCAAGCTCAAAAATTTTGTTTGAAAGATATATATATATATATATATATATATATATATATATATATATATATATATATATATATATATACGGGTTAATGGTTTAAATTAATAAAGAAATATAATGACGTATGAAATAACAACGTTCTCACATAATAACTTGAAATTAGCGATCGAGACTTAATTTAGTTATTAATTTATTATATTCTCTTTTTTTGAAGTTATAGAGTTCACCTGCATTTGAAAGAGCATGCATAGTTTTCTTCAAGGGGATTTCTTTGAAATTTTAAAATGAATGCATTAATTCAGAATGAAAATTTTATTTCTAAAACTAAATTAAATCAACTTGCTTAAAGTGTATTTGAGTTAATGTGTTCCTACGCAGACCGACAAAAATATTTCCGAAAATGTGTTTTCCCGATTCTCGTCTACAATGTGGAAATCTATGAAAATCTCGAGTTTGATTTATGATACTTCTTTTTTGTACATTAAAAATAATAAAAATTCAATTAAAATACTCCGTTTAGAAATTTCGTTGAAGTATATTTACTAAAGAATTTTGTTAACAATTTTTGCTTACAAGTATTGAGATATTTAATTGAAGATGCTTAACTTGGCTCAGAATTAAGGAAAACTTCTCCTAGAATATAATTTTCTTTCTCTATCCAAGAATTGTATATCTTTGTTAAAATTTACACAATTTATTTAGAATATGATATTGTAAGAATCAGAAAATAGCAAAAATTTCCAACTTTCTTGTGCATTGAAGTGCTGAAAAAAAGCTTAATGTTGTTCTTTCACTGAGATTGATTCGGAGATATCTCGACCATAAAGAACTGTCAATGAAGTCTTTCACTATTTCAAAGAATTGTAGAATATCGTGACAAATAGTTCAACTTGAATACCATGAGGAAAAATGCAGTGACGGTTTCATACATAACAAAATTGAAAAAAAAAAGTCTTTTTCAAACCATAAATCGTGGTTTGTTCGTTTTCAATGGGATAAGCGTATATCCAGATTTTTCTTCCTTCCATCGCATTACTATGAAAAGAAGGAAGCTGACAATAAATGCCTAGACACTCTAGACATACTTATTATTAATATTCTTTTCTTCTACCCTTGCTGATGGGTTTAAATTAATTCTTTTTATAATAAAAACCAAAAAGATCGCACAAATGCATTAGACATATTCTTTCTTCCTATATAAAATTAATTACCGATTTGTTTGTTCGAACTTTATACAATTCCACATCCCTTTGGAGATTCGAACGACAATAGACGTACTTATTTCTTAGCATCTAAAAAGAATAATTAAACTGCCGAAAAGTTTTTGAGCCTCTGCAGAGGGCTTGAAGTAAGTAGAATTTATGTTTTTTTTCATAATTTGTAAGCATATAATAGCGCAGAAGTTATTTTTGTTCTGTTTCACAATTAAAATAAATTAGATTTACAAGGATAGAAAAAATAAATGAATGAAAATAGATGCATTTTGCTTTTTTAGAATAAAATGGTAAAAAAACAAAACTTCTCACAGAAGGTTTTTGTTGTTAAAATAATGTTTATTTAGGAAAGATATCTATGCAGGTAGAATTCAAAAGGAAAACTTTATCTAAATATAAAACGTTAGAGCCGTTTCCGAGATAAACGAAATAAGTTGCAAATAAATTGAAGGTGCAAATACTCTGTAAAAGAAGTTGTGGGAATTAGAGTTGGCTCAGAATAGAACCTGGAACTTTGGTTTAGAAGGCCGATAACATAACCACAGGACAAAAGCATGCTCATCTCCCGTAGATGTTATCTGTCTTATTAAGATATCACCACAAACTAAAAACAAAAATACTAATTATTGCGGCTTTCATGGCCTTGTCCAAGATCCAAGTGTGTTTTGGTGTTTACGTGTGTAAGGAGAGGGTTTTATCCATAATTAAGGATTATCCACACAACTTTTTGTGGGAACCACTGATTCTTGCTAATTTAAGTAATCTATCTGTTCTTTATCATATCATAAAAAGAAAATACTTAACATTTATTTGTGCATAAATTATAATTTAAAAACATTCTAAAAATATGAAAAGTTCAGACTGGATGGCAATCGATTGTTATTATTTTAGAAATAATCGCTTGAATTATGAAATAGTTTTTCCTTTGATGATAATTTTCGAAGTTATAAAAGGAAAGTTTCTACTGAATGAAAACAATGGGAAAATTATTTGGCGGAAAGCCTAATTTTGGATATTTTATGCGATTTAATTTAGTTAAAACCAATTTACAAAACCTAGTAACGGAATTCCATGTCAGAATTTGTTTAATGTGTGATGGAAAAGTATAGGTTTAGTTTAGTTTAGTTATATTAACGTCCCGTTTAAAGCAACACGAGGGCTATTTTGGGATGGACCTCGTCATTTTGAACCACGGTCAGATGACGAGGACAACACCTGAACTGGCACCGCCCTCTTCACACCACGCCACACCAGCGAGAGGACATTTGGCCTGACAGATTTAACATGCAACAGACCCCCTCACACGACGGTTTTCGGCGGAATCGAGTCTCGAACCTGAAACCTGGAAAAGTATAGGAAACGCGTATGTATATATGCATATACCCATATATATAAATGTGTGCAAAAGAATCCTGTATGATGATGCATTTATGAATAAAGAGAGATAGATTTCAATTTTTTAATCTAAAAAAAAACGATTTTAACGCTTTACAGAATGTTGTACTCCATGAAATTCATTCTGAAATTATTAATTTGTTTTTTAAAAAAGTGTACATCACATTTAAGGATGGAAACACAAATGCTCTAATGCAAAAAATATGCACAAACGAAAGTACGTAAAATAAGGATCAAGAAATCGAAAACACACACGCACACGAATAAGAATACAAGAATAATAAGCATCGCTTGAAAGACTGGGAAAATCAATCACGAATTTAAAAACTGAAAAAGTTTAAATTTTAGAAGTGCATAAAAACATAGAGAAAACATCAGGATCTATAAGATATTTTTCGGAAATGTAATAAAATTTCTACTAAATAAATAAATTACAATTTAAATCAAAAACAAATGAAGTTTAATTTTATGTCTCATCAATACGGTTAAACGAACGTTGTTGATTTCTTCCGATTACTGATCAATAATATTATTATCAATAATTTATAGAAAAATAACAGGGAATAAACATAACTACGGGATTTGAACATAAGTTTATTCTCTGTTTTATGCAAATAAGTAAAGAATACATCCGGGAAAAAATGTGATTTGTCTTTTAAAATCAATGGGTGGAACCTTCTTCAAATGTTCTCGCATGCATTTAATAAAATGTAATACTGTATGTAATCGCATGTCATTGGTGAATAATAGTTACGAAAGAGTCTATTAGCGTGATAACTTAGGCGATTAATCAGAAAAATGATTCTGAAAATGAATTCCACTATCAGTATTTCTAGACTGGTAGCAAATGAAATAGACTACATAAAACGCCGTGATGTGATAAAAATAGATGAAGTTATATTTGCCTTTTCATTTAAATAGGATACAATTCTTTTAATAAGACTATAATGTTATAGAATTTGGCCCAATAAAGTTGTTCTATGGCTAGGACAAGTGTGAGGCCATTAAAAAGTTTAAAAGGATTTATTGTTTAAAATAATTTGTCGTCGGACTCGCAATTTTCAAGCTGTTAAGGATAATATTAGTATTGCTTATTTAAAATTAAATTCAATTAATATTCCTGGTGAGTTATTTGATTGCCAAAGGCGGTAATTTTAAATGCTGCTGATACAAAAATATATCTATTTATTTGCAGAATGCTATCGTAAGGTGCTATTGAAAATTTCCCTTCATTTTTATTGCTCTTATATTTATTGTATAAATGAGTTTCTTCCATATAAAAAAATAAAAGTAAAAGAATATATAAGATGAAAGACGACAAGACGTTAAAATTATCAGATTTCTAAAAACGTTTATCTTCTCTATTTTATTGGACGAGTATTGAATAGATAATAAATGATAAACGATGTCCCAAAATTAACTCAAGATTTGAATTTGTCACCATTGGAAGTTAAGTGCTGACAACACTGTTAAAAATAATTTGTGAGCTGATAATTTAGGGAATGGAGGTTCACATGATAAAACAACGTCTTAACTCAAGATTGGAATTAAATAAAAAACGTCCCCCCCCCCTAAATTGCTTTATTTTTAATGAATCGTTAGGCATAAAAGATGGAATTATGTACGAAATAACACATAAGACTCCTCTGTCTTATTGGTACATTCGCACTTTTTTGTCGCAGTTTTCCCTGACGGTTTTGCATAAATTTGACTGAATTTCGTTGATTTGGCGTTTAACTTCCACATTCAACGCTCGCGAGCTAGTGAGCTTGTTGGCTATATCTTTGATTTCAAATAACCTCAATAAAAAAAATCGATGGCACTAAATCACATGATCTAGGGGGATAGTTATCAATTGTTTGTACTGTGACAGCCAGACTTTCATTATTTCTGAATTATTGTCGAACAATGGAAACAAGTTTTTCTATTGTGTAACGCTTCACTTTTATGAACACTAAGGCAGCTATATAAAGGGTTTTTTAAAAAATAAGATAGCTGATACTTTACTGCTGAAGTGGAGAAAAATTGAAATCTTGCGTTAATTTTTAGACATTCTTTATGTGGATTAGTTTTTAAGTAAATATTGCAAGAAAGACAAGATGTGAAAAATAATTCTGAACAAGATGCGGAAGTCTCAAAAATATATTAATTTACATTTTACTTCATATCTCAAAACAACAAGAAGTTTCTGCAATAAAATTCCTTCTTTTTTTGTTTACTATGGCTTTAAAAATAAATTTGCCCTAATTGACCTTTGTTATTAAATTTATATGTTGCAAAATGCTGCGAACTAACGATACAATTTTGATTTCGAGGTTAAGGATCTTTGGTTTCTACATTTAGTCCCATTGAAGACAATAAAGTTTAATGATATTGGCGTATTTTAATACCATAGAATCCAAATACTTTCTGGTGGAAATATACAGATTTTGAAAATTCTCACCAACTTTGATGTCATTGCATTTATTTGACCTTTTTCAAAGTTAAAGCAATTTTGAAAACATAATTTTCATTTGGCTTTAAAACAGTATGTTAGTTTATCAAATCCAAAATAAACTTCGTGCAATCCATTTTCAGTTATAAATCTATCCATTAATTTTTAACCAATCGGAATGCTCCTACTAACTCCATCATTTTTCACGCCATTTTAACAAACCGACAAATCGATGAATTCCCCTGCTTAAACTTTTCTGTGATTTGAATGATTTCCTTATCTTAGTTCATTAATCTTTCAGCTTTTAACTCGCAAGGGAATCCAATTCATCAATAAATTCAAAGCATATTTTAATCTAAATTTTGATTTATTTCCGGTGTCATTGATGGATGAAGCCATGCCTTTTGTAAGTTATTTCGAGCATTGCAATGTTTCAAATATAATAATGGTAGTATGGAGACAATTTGAATAAAAGTATGAATATTTAATAAGACTGAAGAGACATCAAATGATAATCAGTTGTCATATTGGAGGGGCCAGAAGTAAAAACAAAGACTGATATAATTCAAACCCATTTCTTGAAAAATCTATCCAACCAATAAAAGCGTGTGTTGTTTTGTTGTGACTCATGGCACTTTACAAGTCCTCTGATAGTTTTCTGTCAGTGATTTAAGGTATCCGATTGCGTTAAAAACACTGGTTATTGACCACATTGGCAAATTATTTTTTCATTGTTATTTCTTATAATTAAGATTTTCCTCTTTCCAAAACAGTTTATCTTTTCTGGGAAAATGAAAGGCCTGACCTATTATATGGGATCGAATATTTTTGAGCTAAAATTTGTCTTTTAACTTCAATTATCTGAAAAGTCAATTTTTATAAAAATTCTCCACCTTTAACATGATATCTCAAAAACTAATAGAGGTATTTGCATAAAACTTTCAGCGTGTATTTTGAACGATATTGGCAATGAAATGAACCAAAAGTTTTATTGTTGGAGAATTTTTTTTTCATTTATAGGTATTTTTAGAAAAATTAAGCTGTGAATTCATGGTAAAGATGCATATATGCTTATATTTTTACCCATCACTTCTTGGCATCTGAAATTTTTTCTTAGATTTCTGTTCATTTCATTCATCATTATATTCCATAACTTGTGTACAAAGTAAAATAAGACTGCTGCATTACAGTTTTGTGTAGAGTGTGAACCATTTTGGTTAAATTTCATTAAAATTTACTTCAAATTTTCCTATTTCTCAAAATTTATTATATTTTTAAATAACTTTGTTCTATTTGTAGTATTTTGTCTTATAATTAGCAATACATCTAAAAACCGTAGTTTTAAATAGTTTAAAAAAATCCAATTTTTCAAAATTGTTCCTTCGAACCTAGTCGGATACCTTAAGGCGAGTGAGCGTCTGTTGTTTCTTCAGTAGCGTCACGTGGTGCCAAGATTACGACTTATCCATTTCGTGCGACACATTCGCTTGCATAACCCCTTTTTGCGAAGAGCACATTCACATATCTCAGTGATAGAACACAGAAGAAAAACTGTAATCGAACAGGGAAAGCCCAGATTACTGGGAAGACCCCATACGAATATGCCAGGACGCCGGAGTTATAAGCGTGACATCATCGAAAGAAAGCTTCAGAAAGTTATAAGAAATTTAAGATAGAGTTAGAGCTATGAAGATTTAATTGCTGAGACCAGGAACATTTCCTCAGAATGTGACCACATATTGACTATTCCGACCCTTAGTGCGGCTCATCCTTCTTTAAACTAATCACTTTATGTCTGACCTAAATAGTTGTCATTTAAATAAATCTATATACAGCTTATAACCTTGTAAAGATACATTATGCTTTCAGAAATCATCGAATTCTTACAAGATTAAACTGATATAGAATATCAGAATGTCCAGCATTTCGGAGCAAATCTTAAAGCAAAGAATAAATGGCAACTTTTCTTATACAGGGTATCTCAAAAATCTTGAGCCGAGTTTTTATTCCTTAAATATTGATCACAGTAATCCCAGATCACACATAATGTAAATTACAAAGATGCAAAATGTTGAGAAATCATTAAAAATTTTTTAATTTTTATGCGAACTCTGTGGAAAAAAAATTTCAGTTGGTAAAATGTGCCCCATTCTCTAATTAGGGAATGTACAAAATTTCAGAATTTTAGCAAGAGAATTCGCGAAGTTATGTTAAAACAAAATTAATGAAGGATATGTTAAAGCAAAGTTGGTGAAGAGTCAATCACAAATTAAAATGTGCATTTTTACAGCTTCAGTGCAGGTGACGTTACACAGGAATGCGCCATTAGGAAATAAAATATGCTTCATATCTATATATAATAAACACAAATTTTAAAATCGATGCTTCCTGAGGAATATTTTAAAATTTTATACCATGAATTACAGAATATAACTTAAAAATAGCACAGTCAATGAACTTGTAAAAAAAAATTAAGTAATCTTTCTGTAAGAAATCTTTACTTTAAGTAATTATTTCTACAAATTATTAATACTTTCACACCAATAAATAAAATTAATATTTATTTATTGAATCATTACTTTCTTTGTTAGTTTGTATACGACCCCTAAAACACAATATTCCGATGCTTTTTCTTCTTTGGGAACTGATAAGAAGGCACTGAGAAATAGGTTTAAGGTTTAGCTCAGCATTTATGTATAATTTCATATATTTGGAAATTTTTGTAACAAAATGCTGAACTTTGGTACATTACCTTATAAGATGATGGGGCACATTTTACTAAATATGAATTTTTTAAGGGGTCAGTATAAAAATTTAAAATTTTTAATTTTAATCTTTTGAAATCGATTTCATAACATTTTGCAGCTTTTTTTAACGCAACTTTGTCGTTTTTAGTACATGCCTATGATCAAGATTTAAGGAATAAATGTCACGGTCAAGGTTCCTGAGGCACTCTCTATATTGGATAATTTTCTAAAAGTGATCCCTGCTATTTCCTTTGGCTTATACATTAAGAACTGTTCCTTTTCATTTTAAATTAGATTAAAACTTCTTTCATAAAATTTGACTTTTCCTTTCCATTATTTTTTCAAGAAAAACTTTTTATGAATCCCCGAAAGTATCATCGAAGCATTGGATGCAAAAATACACGCATCATTACAATTACATTAAGTAAAATGAGCCTGAGTTTGAAAATAAAGAATGATGGATACTAGGATCAAACATGAGAACGACATGCAGAGAATGTAAATAACTATATTGCTACATTTAACATTTCATGGCTAAAAATAGTGATTTACATGGACTACAGAAATACACCATATCGAGAAACATTATAGTAGTCAAATACTTTTATCTGCTTATACGATGGAATTAAACTATAATGTTTATAGCATGATCATATTACCTCCCATTTAAGTGAAGTGAATAGTGAACTATTGTCATTTTTTAAATACATATTTGATATAGATGGTATTGAAAAATAAAGTTTTTTTTTCATGATGTGTTTTGAAGTTCTCTTACAAAATTAATTTTATTTCATGTCCTTTTTATCAATCGCATTTCTGAAAGGTACATATAAGATATACAGGGTGTTTCAAAACTCATATTAAAAAATTTAAGTGGTGACATGAAACACCTAAACAAGCAGTTATCACCATACAATGCTTGGGTGGAGAGCAAGCAGGAGAATCGGTAGGAGGTATACGCACATGAAAGAACGAAACACTAAATGAGTCGAGGAGGAGCTGGATAATTTTATTTACAAATTGCATAACAAAATTACAGAAACCGGCTGTTGTAATGAAGGCGTTGCATCTGCGACGTTTTGAGGGGCGCAGTTTTTAAAAAACACATCCGGCATTTCTCGAACGGCGTGAACGGCAGCAACAGAAATTCTGGCAACTAGGACTGTTTTGAGAAGATAGGGCTTCCGTAGACGAGACTTTTTAAATGGTCTCACAGGAAAAAAATTGGAGAAATCGGATGAGGTTGCCGGTCAAGGTGTAAGCCCACCCCGACAAATCCTTCCAGCGTGTCTTCGAAAAAGATTACCTGTACTATATTACTTAAAATGCATGTCCACCTTTTATGGATTACTGAAGATCCACATAACTTCTGAAATTCACTATAGAAATGAAGATGCTTTCCAATAAAGCACCATCTAGGGGTTCACTGCTTGCTTTTCGTCCATGCATTGTATGGTGAAAATTGCTTATTGAGATGTTTCCTATCGCCCCTTAAATTTTTGCGCATGCGTTTTGAAATAGAATAGACATTTAACTTCAGATACCGCTTTATTATTTTTATTTGCTTCAATAAATTCTGCTAAGGTAACAAGTTTGCTTAAACTGTATATACGTTGCTTTACTGTATCTAATTTTTTCTTCCCAAAGAATGTATCATAATGATTTAAAAAATTAAATTTTTATATGCTTTTGTTGAATTTCCATCTTTTATAGATGCAGAAAATAAGAATATCCAAACAAAATTACTATAAATACCGCTGGAAGCGGCATCAAAAATTAACAAATTAAAATAGTGTCATAGATAAGGCACGACTGTTTAGAGAAATTGTTCTAGAGCACCCAGCGGGATACTTTCTTGGCATGATGATTAGATTTAACAAAATTAAATATTTTATAGTATGAATTATCAAAGAAATGTATGATATTTAATGTAGGAGATGAGGTAAATGACAGTATATCATGTTTATAATATGTTGCATATTTGCTCTAAATAGTAATACATCTGTAAAATTCGTAAATTTCCAAACCCATCGAATGTTCCAGTCAAATTTTTCTTCTATTATTTTCATTCCGCTATTTCAATGATTTGTTCAGTGAGATATTTCTTAACCCTATAATGTAATCATTGGTCACATTTTAAATCTAAAAATACTTCACGAAAATATACTTTAAAAATTTTAAAATAATTTTTTTGAATTATAGGAAGCTAATCAACACAGGTATTTTTTTTGTAAAACAATATATAAAAGTCATGTACTGTAAAAGCTCTTTATTCGCGGGGTATATGTTCCATAAATATGTCGCGAATACAGAAACCGTGAATACGGAATGGTAATTTATGTGGGATTATAGGGCTGTTCCAAGGTGATAAAATAAAAAAACAAAAAAATATATAATAAATTATTATATCTTGTCTATTTATTTTTCTTATTAATATTTCCAGTGGATTATTGTATTCAATCGAGTCGTCCATTCTGTATTCGTATAATTTGCTCCAGTCTTTAATCGTTACATTAAAAGGGATAAAATAGCCTTTGAGATCTGCCTTCTTTGCGTCAGATTCAAATTAATCTTCGGAATGAGGTGAGTAAATTTTCGTTTCTTAATCGTTAGTTCTACCTTATTTCTTAGTCGTTAATTCTACAAGTATACTTTATTCATTCAGTAATAAGGTTACTTTCATTCTGTTTGTTTACAATCTCAAAAACGAAGGCGAAGGCGGCTTATGTCAATGTCCTCGGCGATATCATTTAACAACATACTTTAGGCAAAGTTACAATAAGATATGTTTTACTTTTTTTGTCAGTCCATTTGACGGCATTTACAAAGGATATTGGGTTGAATATCTATTGGAGCCCTTTTATTATTATGTATGTGCTTATTAGATCCGCGAATAAAAAAATGTTTAGCCGCCAATATAGGAATTGGGTCGCATTTTTTTAATCCACGAATAGTGAAAACGCGAATGAAGGAAGCGCGAATAAGGAGATTTTACTGCATTAAATATTTAAAATGAAATTGGGAAAACTCATATATCTAATATAAAAACCCAAAATCCGATAGAATTCTTTAAAATTTATTGAATCATATTCTTCAGTCACTAAACAAAAAATATACAAAATCGCATCCCAGATATACTTTGTTTCTTTTCCGATATTTTAGAACTTAGCATTTAAAACTCTCAAGAAGTTTTTTCGCAGTTACGAAAAAACTTTCTTACGAACGGCGAACTTAGTTACTGAACCGCAAACTCAGTTACGAACTGCGAACTTTCAGGAACTGTACTCGTATAACAAAAATTTGATTTGAACTTGCTGTTCAAATTTCCTCTCAGTTGTCGTTCGGTTACTTTCCATGGTTAGAAATGAAATTCGATATGATTTTCAATGACTTCTGATATTTTAATACAATGATTTGGAAAATCATTTTCTGAAGACGGGAAATATTGGATTGGAGAAGACGAAATTGGAAGACAGATTGCTGTTTCGAAGACAAAGTTCTTGCAAGAAGTATAAAAGAAATTTCAGGCTTGAAGATCAAATATTCTCTTTCCAACAAAAAATATCAGGATTCAAAAGATTCCGAAGATTAAATTGCATGATGAAAATATGAAGCTTCAATAAAAATAGAGATATATTCAGCTTATAGTTTAGGTGCTGCGATGCCAAAACTGTCATTGATTGTGTTGATTGAAGGTTTTAGGATCTGACTGTTATTTTATTTTTAAATATATAAAAAGTTAAGGGATGTGTCTACCTTAAAATTTTTTTTGAGAAATTAAGAATTTATTTTATTTAATGTTCTTAATGTTCAAACCAGTTTCTTTATAAAACCGTTATAATTTTGTTCCCAAGTCTAGTTTTTGGAAAGTTAAATTGATTTTTATACTTGCATTTACATGCGTTTCGATACTTATTTACATCTTTAGACACTATTTTCTCAAATATAGAATACGATAGAGTTTTTTTACGAAAAACATAAATTAAAATCTAATCAAAATTATCTGTTTAAATTTGGTATAATAATGTAGTTCCTGGATTGGAGAATAAGCTATGCATTTGTTTAGAAATATTTTATATTGCTTTAAACCTTCATAGTCTGAAAAAAAAATGGAACAATTCTTGTTATTCATCAATCGAACACCTGTATTCAAAGAATGGATATTCAAAGTGGTCAAAGCACGCGATCCAAACCCAGAGTTTGCGGCTCGCCATGGCTGTTGTATCCAAAGCCTGGGTTTTTAGTTTGTTTTCTTAGTTATTGTTCCATTATGTTCTCTAACATTCTAGACCTTTCTTTGTTATGGCATGTAGTGGGCAACTTCTCACTCTTGTAAAGTTGCAAGGCGCTTTTTTCCTTCAATAAACTTGTTTGTTAGTTTAAAGCTGACGGTGTGTTTATGACAATATGTTCCTTAGGCTTTGTGCAAAATTGTTAACGAAATCATTCTCTAAATCTCTAAACTAGATGGGTTTTTCTTTATGTTTCTTCTTAGATGAAAGAGTCAATTTGTCCAAATTTTACAAAACATTTGACACTTATTTGGTGTATGTTGGTTTCATACATGTTTTTTCAATATTTTTTAATACAAATATTCAAATATAACAATTTTCTGGGGTTTTCAAAAACCTCATTCCGAATATAGAAGCATACCTTAAGTGTGGTTAAACAGTTATTAGTAATATTAATTTATGTATTGCCAATTTACACTATTTAAAAAAATTTAGGTATTATTAATTACTAATACATTTGGTGACCAGCTGTTTCGTCATGAGTAATGGATTCTAAAATTTTCAATTAAATACTTATATAACTTGCTCTCTTTATAACATCTCAGCCAAATATATTTAACCCTTGCTA
>JAPMOQ010045292.1:4026570-4037836 GCA_026543055.1 Argiope trifasciata
TCTTTATAACATCTCAGCCAAATATATTTAAACCTTGCTCTCTTTATTACATCTCAGCCAAATATATTTCAACTTCAAACTTCAATAGTCTCGTAACTGCTATTATGATGATTATTTGTTCATTGTACTTTATATCTCTCTGATTTGCAATCAGCTGTTAGGGAATTATGTGGATCACATCTTATTTTTTATTCTATAACATTACGCTTCCCCCTCAACACGTGCTGAGCAACACTCGTACATCGGTTTAATTTGTAGTGAGTTAATTTAATCATTCTGTCTCAGTTTTTGTCAAAATGGAAGCAAATCACTGGTACAAACTTAACGTGCTCTTGCAGAATAAATTCTACTTTCATTTGGTGAGAAATTAATTGTTGGAAAATATAGTTTCAGTATTTTTAAAAAAAATTCATTAAAAATAGAAACTCAAATTACAGTTTAAAACACTGTGATCTAAAGTCATTTTTAAGAGGATTTAAAAAAACGAAAGTATTACAGTTTTGTGATTGAGAGATGTGTCAATCTTCTATTTTTGGATAAATCTCAAAAATGAAAAGTAGAAAGAAAAATCCAATTCTTTTTGATGTATGTGAATATCAAGCACTTTCGAATAAAAAAAAAATTGGGTACGATTTTTCTAGTTTTGAGATTCTGTCATCGTTTATTCCCTTTGTAGTATGTAATGTTTTTGAAGTTTCTTTTGAATGAAGACAGTATTGGAGGACAGTCAATTACAGATCACATATTTAGAGATCCTAAGCTTACATTTAAATCAAAATTCGTGTAGTTAGTACAATAATTGAGGCTGGAGAAATTTGCCAGAGCTTCAAAAATTTGAAGTGAACGTCAAAAATTTGGATTTGAGAGGCCCGATGGTCATTAATGGCACTTTTAAGGCAAATGAAGTTTCATATGAAATACAAATTTACGAAAACAGACCAATGGGTTGAACTGGAAGGTTAAGATACTGGTTTTTTGATGTTCAAAATTATTTGAAACATATTGACAAATAATTTTCGGTTATAAAATAATCGAAAGCGGCCAAGTTGCTGGAGTTAAGAACTCTATCAAAATTTTATTCTGAGGTGTAATCGAAAGTGGGAGAAGATGGCGAAATGGCGATGATAGGTCACGAAGTAGGTGATATGATAGGTAGGTGAAGTACATGACAGGGCTCTTTGCTTTTTTATTGTTTTAAATATATAGATTGACATCCAGTTTTTAAGTAAGAATCTCTAACAAAATTTTTAAATCCGATCAAATGAAGATGAAACAATGACCAACGTTATATTCGTCAAAATTCTTAGCATGAAACCCTGTTCGGATCTAAACTTGATCCGACACTAAGTCGACAAACAATGCATTTCTTAAGTGAAATCGAACTTTGAATCTGGAATATTTTTCACTCCACACTGAAATCAACCAACAAGTTTCAAATTTTAATTTTCTAAAATATGATAATAAATATTAATAAAAATATACATAAAAATGATAGTAAATGCATAAAAAATAATGCTAATGTGCTTTTTTTGTCAAAAATAGAAAAACTACTTTTGAAATGTGTAATCTACCGGAACAGACAGTAGAACATTTAGTTTCACAAAATTTTACTTTTTGAGTATTGGATCAAAAGGGAAAAATAATGTTACCTACAAATACATTACTTAAATAACTTGGAAAAAGTTTCAAAACTTCTTTTTCCTTCAGTCCCTCCAGAAATGGTGAGCTGGATGAAATCTAACGTCATTGTCTTCGAATCAAATATTTGTCATCCGTGCTTTTGTGAGAACTCTGATTTATTTGATTTTCTTTCCTTCATAAGAAAACGAGATGGATAGCTGAAAGACAAGACAGTCCATTGTTCATTCTTAAATCAACATGCCAAAAATGATGAAGGACTTTAGCCATCGTTATATCTCTATCGAAGTTTAAATCGAGAAAGATCTTTGATGTTTAAATATTTAAGAAAACGTAACTTATTTGTCTATTCCGGTCTATTTATCATGCACATTTTTGAAAGCATATAAAAAAGATGGTATGAGTTTATTTTATAGATATTATAGGATTTTTTTGATAGGATGATATATTATTTGCTAAAACGTTTTTAATTTATATAATTTTTATAATTGTATAGTGTACTATTTTGATCAATATGACCTGTGATATTTTTAATGGTATATAAAATCTGTTTCTATTTATGCTATATATCATTAGTTCAACGAAAATGAGTAAAAATAAGATTTTAGAAAGTTTTACAACTTAGATAATAAACAAATTCGTCAAGGAATAAAAACTGCATAAACCCCCTCCAATTCGGAAAATGTAGAAATAATACTTAGAAGTTAAGGCAAAACTTTTTTTTTATCTGTATGAAAGTATAACAAATACAAAAAATTAATTTTTTCGCTGATCGTTTAGTAGAATATGTTTAGTAAAAATTCTAAGTTTGTAATTAAAATATTGTCTTTCAGTGGTAATTAAATTTCATTCGTTCTATGGCCAAATATTTATATTGGGAAAGGGCTCGTGACAAAATCAGACAGATTTTGACATCTGCCATTGAAACTGATCTGCCGTTAGAAGCTAAAATGACATATCACTTTCTGTTCAGCTGATTGGCATAGTTTCTTCTAAATTAAAATATCGTATAATAGTGTGGCCTCGATGCTAAATATCGTATCGTATCGATTTAATATCATTTTGAGGAATCGAAAGGAAACTTATGATGTATGAGGGAAAGTACTAAATGGGGAAAACAAGTAATTGAAAATGAAATAAAAAATTAAATTAGGTATCATACCTTTCCTTTCTATCTTAACAATGGTTTGGACATCAGTTTTAAAAATTTTATTGCCGCATAAATGTACAGAGAAAGTAAAGTAATGTAAAAAAAAAATTCTAACTTGAGGTTTTAACGAATCTCAACGTCTTAGAATTTCCTGAATTGAAGACAGTCAATAGGTATATATCTCTGCCTGTGAAATGTTAGTAAAAAAACGCTTTGACCGAGACTGACGAAGTTTAAGTGCTTGGCATTTACACCGAATTTCCAAACTTCTATCATATTTTGAGCTAAATCCGCTGAAAGGAAGACTCTTCTTGTAAACAGCAGACCACCTCTACACCACTGAACGTAGCAGTATGGGCAGGATTTGTTGTGGTCGACTCTCAAACGAATATTATCTGTTCGGCTATTCGAATATAATTTTATAAGATATCTCGTAAGCGAAAATTGCTTGATTGATAAAATTCAGTACACATAATTATGTGCGTAGTCTAGACAATACATTTTAAATCCAGCCACAAATCCATCTTTGGCCGTCTGTCGGTCTGTGCTTTTAGAAACGTGGACAAGTGACAAATCAGTATCGCTATTCTTAAATATAATAGCTTTACTAGGAGATTAAATGACTATAAGTTTAGTTTTGTGTCAAATTTCGATTTTGTTTGATTCTTATGAATCTGTCTAAAACACAAGTTTGATTAACGCATGCTATTAACCACTAAAAAACACGAGAAGGGAAACAGGGCAGATTCAGGTAAAAATACTACATTCACTTCAAAGGATAATATTTGGTGACTATTGTATGCTAATGTTATACAATAAGTTTTCTAGGATAACATCTTTATTAGAGAGTGTTCGAAAATGTTTTGAAAGACCAAGCTGCGTTTTAAGAAATCTTTTATTTCGTGACTTATTTTTAATAGAAACATCGAAACCACCTTTATAAGACATGTAACTCCAAATATTTCCCTTGGCATTCTTTTTTTGAAAAAAAAAAAAAAATGCTTCCGAAATGCCTTATAAATTAAATAGCATTTTTTTTAGAGGTAATTCCTTTCTTTTTACTATCAACTTAACCATCGCTGGAACTATCTGATTCTATATTTATCAAATCACTTTGAGGTGAAATATCTTGTATAAGCACATTTATAACACAAGCTAACTAATTCTCAAAGTTAAATGGGACGTGAAATAACTCTTCCGTTTCATTAGAATTTTCTTTTTCAAATTCATCAGCTCTGTCCTCTGGCAAACCTCATTCTACTAATGAATTATTCATTTACCATTTACTTTCATCTCTCTTCAAAGTTCATGAAATAGTAGTAATGTTTTCTGTCACGTGCATTGACTTTTTCTTGCCCCGATTCTATACGAAGCAGAGTATGCTGAAGAAGCAGAACCCGATAATACAAAGGATAATTTTATCCTTTATATATCGACGATACTTAAAGTACCTTTTAAATCCGGTTGATATATTCAATTGGCTTTTTTTCTAACAGTATTTGAGAAAACACGAAGAATTTATTTCTAATAAAAAAACATAGTTATCAATTAAAAATAACATTAAAAAGTTTTCTTATTAATTAAATTGATTAAATAATTTTAATTAATAAAAACAGTTTTTTTCTTCTTCCTGGATTTACTCTGTACTAAAATCTAACTAATGGTTCAAAGATAAATTTGAAATATTGAAAGTAAAATAATTTGGAAAGTAAAATAATTTCGTCTCAAGGATTAAACGACTGTATAATGCCGAAATCAGAAGGTTGAACTTTCCATGAGCATAAATAAATATGTAAAACGAATCTCACGTCTGTATGAGGGCCCGGTAGCCTGATGGTAAGGTCTCGGCTTTGGAATCGGAGGGTCGCAGGTTCGAGACTCTATTTCATCGTTTGAGGAAGTTTCTTGCGCTTTAAAGCTGTCAGGCCAAATATCCTTCTTGTGGTGTGGTGTGGCGTGGAGCGGGGGTGCCAGGTCCTGTGTCGTCCTCGTCATCTAATCATGGCTCAACGTTTCGAGGTCCATCCAAAAGTAGTCCTAGTGTTGCTTAACAACGGGACGTTAATGTAACTAAACTAAACTAAAACACTTCTGTACGAGAGCATTTCTATGTTTATGCTTTTATAAACTATATTTCAATAAATATCAAACGGGTTGAAAACAAATTGTCCAAAAATAAGGTAATTTTTAACTGGGCAAATTAAGAAACAAATCCATTCAGGAAACTATTAATCAGAAACAAAGAATCTCATAAGATAATCGGAAGATTAAGAATAAAAGATTAAATAAATTGTTGCCAAATTATATCATTAATTTAAAACTAAATTATGACAGTGAATGTTTAAATTTATATCTATCAAATAATGATAATTAATTTTAAGGATTGTGTAAGAATTATGTATGAAAAAAACCCTCTTCAAGGCAACTATCTTTTTTAAAACTTTAAATTTGAAGCTTTGCATTTCGATATTTATGCAGAGAACATAAAACCTGGATATAATATTTAATATTTGTATCCTTCTGACTAATTATATTCGCATAGTAAATAGTTAAATAGGAATTTTCTTCGAATATTAAATTCTGGAAGATCAGGAATATATATTTTGCTTCTGTCTTCAACAGAGGGTGAATGTTCAAATTCATATCCATTGACAATAACTTTTCAAATATTAAATTTTGGGAGATAAAGAACATATGTTTTGCTTTTGTATTCAAATTCAAGTCCATTTACAATTACTATTCGAATATTAAATACAATTAAATAAAAAAAAAGATTCGTACTTTCTGGGTCAGATTTTTTTAAAACAAAAATTTATATATTAACGTATTTATACTATTTTGAATTTATAATTATTTATATAATAAAATAATCTAGAATTATATTTTTTTCACAATTATTTTTATCATGGAGGACCATGATGTTGTTTTCTTAAGGGATTTTAGATAATTGAAGCCAATGAATAAATGAAGCTCGAAATCACGTAGGCAATGAATAAAGTATAAACGGCAATATTCATCAACATCTTTTTATCGCGTATATTTTTTTACCTGTTTTTGCCATCATTACTTTATTGTTATGCATGCTTTGAAAGCAGAAGCGTTTTCAAAAGGTTGATCTGCTTTTACCAATAATGCTTTATTATTACATTTGCTTCTTTGACAGCAGATGCGTTTTTTAAAGGTTGAACTATGACATCATACCTGTCATGTTCATGGAACTAACTTTTTTTCCAAGGAAATTAGATAATTTAATTTTTAAAAAATTTGTTCAAAGAAACTTAACTCCAGTTTAATAACAATTTTGATAAAAGTATTTTCTCTTTACCCTAGTGGGGAAATATCAATTCATTCATTATTAAGTGGAAAAGATTGAAAGATTTGATTCTTGTTCCAAGATTAATAAATTACGAAAAAGTTTTATGATCTCAGAAATTAGAAAATAGCAGTTTGTGTTTACAAAAATATTGTTTTTGTTAAAAATCTTTATAAATTACTATGTTTATAAATTTATTGGAGAATAGTTTATCCCATTTGTACTTATGTATTGAGGGACTGATAAAGAAGCCTCGTGATTGTTTCAAACTGTTTAAACCAGTTAATGACTTAAATTATTTAAGACAAATAGTGACTTTAAGTAAAAATGACTCACATCATAACTTGATATTTGCGATCGTAATTTGTTATTATTATTTGTATTTATTTATTTGCATTTCAGGAGGATGCATGCAAAATAAAAAGATCGAGAGTGGAAGGTTGCCATGTCCATATGTCCATGTCCATGTCTCGACCTCTATTCAACCTGGTTCGATTTCCTATTCCATTCAAGCATCGCCATGTAATCTGGTCTGGTACACACCTAATGAATCGGGGCCACATAAGAGTCAGTGTCAGATGTGACCTTACCACATGAAAGTTGTCCTCTGTGAGGAAGGTATGCACATCACAAATACTCAGATTTTTATTTTTAGATTTTTTGTACATATGCGTTTTGAAAGTTATAAAATCCTCAAAAATCCTGATTATGTATTGTGATCACATTTCTTTTTGGCTGATTAAAAGGAAATTTGCTACAGAGCAATTTTAATAACGAGATAAAAGATAAAAAATTTTCTTAGTAATTGTATGGTTAGCTATTACACCCTTGGTTGGTAGGACGCTGAATTCACATCCCTTGGGTTGGAAGTTTGAACCTCGCCGGCGGAAACCTTTTTGTGTGGTGGTTGTTGACACACATATAAATATGTTGGTGTCGCATGATGTCGCTACACACAGTCCTCCGTGTAGAGAAAAATATCGCTGGGGATACTGGTTTAGAGGTTCTGGTTTTCTGATCCAGGACTAAATTATGATCTCTGGATGAGTGAATGAAATGTATGAATGAAGTCTGCCCCTTGAAAAGGATTGTGACGCGTAAGCAGCTAACTCGTACTCTTGGCCCTAGATGATGCTACGGCAAAAATAAGAGATAATCCCTATCGGATTAATTCGCAATGACTCTTTAGTCAGCGGACTCGTCAATGACAAGTGCCATCAGAAACAACAACAACATAAACGCACAAATATAAAGTCATACTTTTTATGAATAGGGATCAAAATTCGATTCGCATTTTACAGCTGAATCTGCATGCTACTTTTATTCCTCTAGTGTTTTCCATTTTGTAGTTGCCTTCTTAATTTGTATAGATGCATAGGTCCTTGGATTGGGGTAAGATTCCTCGGGGTCCATGTACAAAATTTCATATATCTAGTTTAAAGCCCTTTAGAGGTTTTTTCGCTACAAATGGAAGATGAGAATAAATCCAAAAATTGGTTTTTAAAATTTGGTGGAATAGGAACCATGAAGAACATCAAAATCGAAACGAGTCTTTTTTCTTTTTGTATATTTCTTGCATACAAATCCAAAAATAGAATACAGAATCAAATAGAATGCATATTTCAACTTTCACAACAGAAAAGGATAAGTACTTTTCTGCTGAAATGCATTCTCATGCATCAACGGCATTGTGTGAATGCTTTCGATATATGTCTGCTCAATTTTTTTCGAATTCAGTGAAAGATGTATTTTTGAACACTTCGAAAATCCACTCAGATGAACCAAAAATTCACTTTTTATGAAATTTCTCGTAAAAAAATGTAAAAAAAGTAACTATGGTTGACTTCTATACTTTTCAAGAATTCGAACGAATTGTTTCGTAGCCATTTTAACTTAATCTGAGGGATTCAACAAAAAGGGATTTAGATGGTGGTTAACCCTCTTGCTACTTTTCCCGTGATTTCGGCGAATTGGCCATCAGTCCCTTTTCTATGGCATCTTGCTTTTTCAAAGTTTAGTGTGTTTATTTTTACGATTATAGTTTTTATTGTATCATATTAATATTGTGTAATATATTGTATCGGTTCACTTTGCTTGTAAAATATTGGAACTTATTAATATACATCGCATTTAAATAGTAAGTAAAAAATTATTCATTAGTGTGGTGATATCTTAATAAATCAGTAACAGCCACTAAACATTGGTGATCACTTTTGTTTAGCGGATATGTTACGTGGCTGCAAATCTTCCTTGGCAGAATTCAAAATCCACATTGGCTCGATTCCAGTCAATACAATTACCAAATTGGTGACCCGGACGTGATCACGCTCTTCTCTTGCCATAATGCTTGGGGTTACTGAAATACACTTCTCGTTCACCAGAACGCTTGCGCTATAAAATTGTTCTTCACTCCAACGATTCAGTGGTAGGAGAATATTTTGGGGACATCCGAATAAGCCAGTAACAGCCACTAAATATTGGTAAACACTTTTTTCTAGCTCGTATGTTACGCGACTGCGAATCGTGTGGTCACAAGTTCGGTCCTTGGCGGAAATCAGGCTCCACATTGGCGCAATTCCACAAATACCGCCAGCCACATCAGGAGGTTTAACTCTAAAAATGGGTACATAAAGTGAGGATGTATTGTATAAATAAATTTTTCATTTACTTTGTACAGAGTGTTACGAGCACTTTTGCAGATTTTTATCAATAGAGAAGTTTCTACCTGTACAGACTTGAGGTTTAAATTTGCTCTATGAGATCGATTTCATTTACAAGATATGCTTAGAAAAAATTAAAGATCCGTCAATGCAATCAGTAGAAATTTATGACCCTAAATTTATTACATTTTAATGTAAAGATTTTAAATCACAGCTCTATTAAATTCTTAGTGGCTTGATAATATAGTCGAGAACGGAGACAGTTGGAAGAGAATTCCGGATTCAAAATTGGATTCCCTTAAATATCAACATTAGGAAAGAGACTGCTTCGAATGTGAATTGCAGTAGAAGTCATACAAGTCATGACTCGACCTAAATCCGTTGTGACCAGTCTCTATAATTTCGTGTCGTGTAATTTAATTAGATTTATGTCTTACTCCGAAGCAACGCGGTCTCTATTTAAGGTCGGATCTCGCTAAATGTAACCGTGTTTATATACCGAAAGGGAGTTCTGGATAGGATTCAACACATACCTGTTCCAAATATAAGTGGAGTTATTGTGAAATAGAATTTGAAATATGGAGTTGTCCTGTTTGAAATATGGAATTGTCCTTATTAACAAGCTATTGCATTCCATGATAAAATTTGCATTAATAATTAGAATAAAAATTAAGAAATATTTATTTTATCATGCGTTATATCGTTTTTAATGAAAATCTGGAATCTGAAGCGGTGTTCTAAGTAAAATACCATATCTTATCTGTATCGAAAAATATGCAATAATAATTATGCTACTGTTGGTATGTCTTATGACATTTAACATTTAACACCACACCACACCTCCGTTTCTAGAGGTCATGTGGCCCCTTTCCGGTTTGGTATGGATGTAGGTGGACTTTATTAACAAAAAAAAGTACACAAAAAGGAATTTGAATGATACAGAAAAATGACAAAATACATGAAAATGCAACATAACAAGTGATGATAAATGCTAGACTAAACTTCTTGAGTACAAGAAACTGGATGAATGAGCATAGTAATATACAGTATGAATGTAAAAAAGAGTTAAAAATATTGAAAGGGGGATGAAAAACAAGTCATGGATAAAATACGAGCTGTATTAAATGATATCCCAAGAAAATAGTAGAGTTATTCTAATTGAAGCAGCTCTCCCTGATCAATTAGGAATCTAATCATGCTTATAATTCTACTTTTCGAAGAAGGGTTATTAAGGACACTTTTGTACCACTGACTTTCTAGCAATGATGAGGGTTTTCTTTGGTGCCATGAAAGAGTAAAAGGGCAAGCTGTCGCAAAGTGAATGTGATCGCCAAATTTCTCCTCAAGAGCAGTAGTCATTTGCTGATAGTTGGAAGCGGTGAAGAAAAGACGGGAAAGGGCCATGTCCTGTAACAAACAGGATTTCTTCATGAGTCCAGGAGAGTGGTTGCAATGTTATTGTTTTGTGTCTTATGACAGTCGCAATAAGACACAGCAGCATAATGTATTGGCCAACATAACACCCCCCACCCTTCCCTGCTACGAAGACAGCGATTTAAGCCGATAAGGTACGTCTCTTTTTTTAGCAGTGCCAACTAGGGTTAAGAGTACGATTTTGCCACGTACACATCACTCATTCGCTTGTAAAACCCCTTTTTATAGGATGGCACATTCACCCATCTCATAGAAAGAAGAGAGGAAGATCAACCATGCTCGAACACAGGACTTCCAGTTCACGGGGAAGACGCGAAAAATAATTATTTATGTAATAAGCATTTCCACAGATTAACAGGTGCTCGTTTTCAGTTGAATTGGTCTAAGTGAATTTCTTTTGTTTCTTGTTGTTGTCAAATGCCACTTGGTCATACCAAGTCGAATCAGCAGAGCTCTTTCGATTAAGGCAGAGGTGTGCGCCTTTCGTTGTTAACTAGCACCATTAAGGTAAAAGTACGACTCTGCTCGAACACACACGAAACAACCCTTTTTAGGGAGCTCTCGAACTCATTCATTCATCCGCAAGTCAGAATTTAGATCCAAATCAGAAACCGACTCATCCCTTATTCAGTACCCCCAGAGGTATCGTTTTATTATAGAAACTTGGAGGACTTTGCAGTCACGACCTATTTAACGTGCCCCATCTGCCCTTAGCCAACACGGCGGTCTTTGGACGAGGATAGAACCCGCAACCTTTGTTTCTTGTTATCTTACGTAATTCCCTTTAGAGGTTTGAGATTCATTTAGTCGTATATTCGGCCGGGATAGCCTGGTTGATAGGGTGGTAGAATCGAATCCTTTAGGTTGCGAGTTCGAATCTTGAAGGCTGTTTAATCTCCATGCGTGGTGAATGGCGCGGGTACAAATCTGCCGTGGTACAATCACAAAGTCCTCCAAGTCGAAAGTAATACCACTGGGGTACTGGTTTAGAGCTGATCATCCTCTGATCCAGGTCTAAATTACGATCTGTGGAAGAGTGAATGAAGTCAACCCCGTAAAAAGGGCTGTGAT
>JAPMOQ010045292.1:4037846-4049089 GCA_026543055.1 Argiope trifasciata
AGTAGTTAACTCGTGCTCTTGTCCCAAGATGACTCTACTGAAGAGACTCACAATTGGGATTAAATCGGAATGGAGAACTCATGAAATGCCATTAGAAACAACATTTGAGGTAATTATTTATTTCAAATTTTCCCGTAGCAGTGATAGGAAAATATGATGGGCGATAGAAGTAGAAAAAGTAACAGGTGAATTTAAAAAAATACATGAAGAATGGAGTGAAACAAATTGTTGCCATCGAAGCGAGAAATAACAAAACAAAAATTTAAAGAAGGTTCAAAAATCGTGGGATGATATTTTAAGACCCGTTTCCTTAATTACAGTTCAGTTGTAATTTTACTATAGCTACTAAAACGTACATACAAATATTTTTTTCAACGTGATATACGTCTGAGTAAATTCAGCAAAGAAGAATTGAAAAGTATTATAATATATCCTTAAAAAATTACTAAATTTATAAAAAATAGAAAATATATTAAAAATATATAAAAATTACGCTAAAATTATAAGAAAATAAAATTAGTAAATTAAAAGTATAAGAATTAAATTTTTATTACATTTTAGCAATTTTGATGCTTGTGCTCTTAACATTAGAAAGGAGCTTACGAAAATGGTATATTTGAAATTTCAATGAAGTTTGAATCATATAGATTCGTCAATGTACATTTTTTTGATGTTTCAAATAATTTTTTGTATGATTAAAAATGTGTTAAAATTCGAAAAACAAATGCGTTAACATTTCGTTTGATTTTATTCAAAGATTTAATTAGGACTTTATATAGCCCTTACTCCTTGAGCATCTATTTTTGATTTAAACAGTTTTCATTTATACTTGTGGATCTATGAAGATTATCAGTCTACACTTATTAATTGGGAAATATATTTTCATTCTAGTCGGATTATGAAGATATTCATATCCATTGCCTAAATTATTTCAGACTTATGAAGATGATTTTCATTAATTATTGGCATACTTAGCAGTAGAAAATATTTTTTAAATTACCTATCTGGAAATAAAAAGAAATTCTACTAAGCCTTAGGTGCTGATAGTAAAAAAATTAAACTAATTGCTATTCATTCATGAACTATTTTAATTTGATATCTAGAATTTCCTGACTCATGCTAATTATTGTGGATTAATTTCATTCTTCTGATGTTTCAAGGCCTCAATCTTTTATGATTTTTGACCAACAGATTCGAGATAAACAGATTAATAAAAAAAGTTTTTCTTTTAAACATATTTTTATTTTAATTATATCCAGTCTATAATCCTTCAATGGATTTCATAATCCATTATTATAATCCTTTTTGAATTTGAAATAAATTTTTCTCACTTTATGCGCATTTCCATATGAGATTAAAAGTTATTTAAAACCAATCGATTCATGTGAAATATTTTAAATATTTAATTATCAACGGAAATACACACCTGCCAAAAATTTCAGAATTATAACTCATCAGGATGTAATTGAAAAAATTTCACAATAATAAAAAACATCCAGTTTTAAGAGAATCTTCTATAAATACTAGTAAAAATTTTCATGTGTGTTACATGAAAAACGAATTTTGTTTTCAAAAACTGTATTTGAATTAAAGACCTCATAATTCACTGTGAACTAAAGATAATTGATCCTAATCCATCTTTAAAGTAGCTAGTCATGTGGTAATTATTATTTATCTTCTAAATTAAATATAAAAAGAAAACTTTGCTTGTTTGGGTACATGCCTGTGTCCGTATTGTCTAGACAAATCAATCATAATTACTATAAAGGAATTTAACTTGCAGAGTGTTGTTATTCTGACTAAATGCGCCTCGAAGCCAAGAAAAAAAATAATGTAATCTTTTTTATTGAATATATTGTCTTGATTGCACATATTTGACGAATCTAATTTCTAATATTTTGAATCTAGATACATTTAGTTATCAATGAGAAGGAACAATCGTTATCTTAAAAAATCTATTTTTCCAACTTCGACATAATTTACCGAAATTTGAAAACTTTTCTCCGAAACATTTTAAAAACAAAAACTAAAACTTCTGCTGTGAACATTCTAATTTCACTTACTTTACCCAAAATTTTTTGGAATAAATGTTCGAGCATTTGTCTCTAATTGAAAACTAGAACTATGTAAATATCCTTATTTATTTACTTAGTTAAATTCTAAGTCTCGAATAAATATTTTTTCATCAATTGTTAAAAAATTAAATTAAAAAAAAAGATTAAAAAGTTAAAAAAAGAAATTAAAAAGTAAAAAAGGGATTAAAAAGTAACAAATTTCAAAAGGCAAAAACAAAAAAGGATAAAGAAAATGATTTAAAAAAAAAATTAAAATTAAGAAATAAACTAAATTAATTATGTACAAAATATTAAAACTGTGATTTGTCAAATATTCTTTTTTTATTCAACGTCTATCTTGTGTTCTAAAAATGATTTGTAGTTTTAAATTTTGATTTTTAAAGTTTTAAAATTTTGTTTTCAAGATAATTTTCTTGATTTTCTTTAATTTTTCCAACTATCACCTTTCTCTATCTTTCAGCGTTTCTTCATTTTTTATGGCTTGCTATCGACTGTGCAAACCTTCCGAAATTATTTTATTACTAATTTTTACTGTTGAATTTGTCAAACGAAATTTCTACCAATTTTTGTATCGATTTTTATTTCATTTTTTTATTATCATTAGTATCACTTTCCTCTAAAAATTGTTCGCATAATAGTTAAAAACCTTTAAAATTTTTACTTGTGGGGGAAAAACACCTCTAAATATAATAAACGGATTGATGATGAATTAAAACTTTTTTCTTTAAACTCTTTTGATGATATATGAACCTGTTTTGAAGATATTAAATATTATAGTTTATTATGTTTGAAAAAAAATTATATTATTCATTATTTTTAATATGAGAAGTATAAATTAGTTTTATTCAATGTATACTGCGTAAAAAAATTCATATCCAATTTTTTATTCAAAAAAATAAATAAATAAAAACTCTCTACTTGAATTTGCACTTGTACTTTCAAAAAGTTTTATTGCAGCTTTTTGCTTTGTTGATTTTGTCATTGCAAGTTTTTTCCAATTTTTTACTTTTCCATATCGAAATTATCATTGGTATTATTTCTCTCTAAAAATAAAGAGAATACTTCTAACAATCAATTTTTTTCTTCAAATAGCTGAAATATTTAAAAGTTCTTAATCGTGAAAATCAATATCATCTATGCGTTTGTTATGTTTAAAGTAGAATTCCATAAACGTACAGATGTTTACAGAATCTTGTTTTTAAAGCTTCATTTAAAGGAACATAGACCTATTTTGATGATACAATGAAAATTTATTACATTTGTTTAAAAAAACTATATTAATACATATTTCTAATATGAGTATATAATGCATACATTTTTGGTATATTTATTATACATTTTGGGAAACAAAACTTTTTTTAACAATGGTTTTTTTAAATTAAAAAATGCTCACTACTTGTATCAGCACTTTTGCGATTAATGTAAATTTGATTAATTGATGTAGTTGTAAGTGGATGAAGAAACAGATAATTAAACAACCTTTTACTCCTCACGTCTTTCCATCGTGTTGGAATTAGTTGTTCCATTAATCATGTTGATTAATGGCACATTCTGCGCTTCTGAAAAATGAAGTCGAATTTAAAGCATTAAAACATTCTCCCCATTTGCTTATCATTTATTGTTATTTTTTTGTTTACTATGTATATGGAAAGCTATTGGATCTTCGGTGGTTTTTCTATTTAAATTTAAAAACAACAATTTACTATTTTATTTTAGTTATAATGTTTTTTTTATATAACATATATATCATCAATTCTAGTTCTTATAATTCATCTAATCTTCCTTCATGGAAAATCGGTAAAAGAAGGTTTATTAAAAAATAGAAATAGAAAAAAACGACCTGAAATGGTTTTCCTAAATTTTTTTGCATACATTGTAATAAAAATATTATCCCAGGGAAATACCTTTCATAATTTTGGCACATACTAATTGTGAAATAACCTTTGAACGTGAATTTAGAATTTTTATATTATCTATCGATAGGATTAATCCTTGGAATGCGGTTAATAATGTTCGAAAGTCAAATTTATATTATATATGCGCTTTCCTAAACTGATTGATATTAATTTTTTTTTTTGTAAAACTACACTTAAAATTACAAAATCACATACCAAATTTGATGCATTTCAGTCTCTACATTTTAAAGACAACTTATTTTCATGTTTCTGTAAGTAAAGTCTGGCAGACGGTCGATCCCTTATTGTATTTGGCTCAAAATTTGATAAATATCTAGAATTTAGATATTGATTCTGAGGAAAGAATTTTATTTATCTAGTTTTTTCCGTTTAATAGTTATTGCATTAAATTATATTCAAACAGCCGAACAGACAGATTTCCTCTAAGTGGAATTAAAAAAAAATTGATAGAAATCTACGCATTCGGTATAAAGATTGTATACCAAATTTCAACAGTCTAGCTCTAAGCGGTTTTGAGTTATCTATATCACAGATGGATGGATGGACATTTCAAAAATGTTTTTTCCTCCCAATTTAGGTAGGTCTAAAAGATGGAGATTTGTCAAAATCTCTAGTTTGAATATTTTATATCATGTGATACCATGATGTTGTTTTCGTTTGGGGTTTTTGAATAACTGAAGGAATTAAATAATTAAGCTCGAAATTGCGTAGGCAATTAATAAAGCATAAATGGCAATATTCATCAACATCTCTTGATAGTACTACATATTTTTTTATCTGATTTTTCCAGTATTGTATTATTATTGTGCATGCGTCTTTAAAAGTAGATGTGTTTTAAAAGGATTTACCTGTTTTTACCAGTATCGCTTTATCATTACGTATGCCTCTTTGACAGAAGATGCGTTTTCAAAAAGTTGATAAAGAACTATGACATCATAGCTGTTATTTTCTTGGAACGTAATTTTTTACTGGAAATTAAATAATTTAATTTTTATAATACGTTCAGAAAATTTTACTCGCGTTTATTAACAGTTTATAAAAGTATTTTTACTTTCTCCCAGTGGGAAAAATGACACTTCATTCATTCTTAAGTAGGAAAGATTGTTGGATTTGATTCCTGTTATAAGATTAATTCATTATAAAACTATTTTATGATCTCAAAAAATAGCAGTTTGTACTTACAAAAATATTGTTTTTATAAAACAATGCTACCACGGTTGAAACTTTTACATATATATATATATATATATATATATATATATATATATATATATATATTTATATATATATATTATATAATATATATTGAGAGAGAGAACGGGATGGAAACCGATAGAGAATTCTCGTGATTGTTTCAAACCAGTTTAAACTGGTTAAGGACCTCAATCATTTTAAGGCAAATAATGATTTAAAATAATAATGTTCTCACTCAATAATTTGAAATTTGCTCGCTTAGATTTCCTTTTTTTATTTACAATGACTAAACTTTCACTATAATTCGAGCACGAGGAGGCAATGGTTATAATGACGTGCTTGCATGATATGGAATGTTCTTCCATTCATATTTTTTTCTACTTTTGGATCACACTATTATCGATACTAATGCTTATAATCTTTTTTACTCTAATAACAAATGCAATAAGACGAAAGGGTTCTGCTTATACTTACATGCGACTTCCGAGGGGCACTTCATAATTGAGGATGAGATGCCTCCGGCATGGCGGATGGATCTCTACACCCTCGAGAGTAAACGAAAAGGTGGAAGATCTAGCTCCCCCTATCGATGACTAGACATACTTCCGTGCAGATGGGTTGTAATGTGGCTGGTGCTGGCTCTTACGACACAACCACAGTTTCTGCCAATGTTACTGTAACGGTATTTCGGTCGTTTAGTATTTATTTCAAAGTGACTTCGGACTGATAGGAAAATCAGTAATAAGGCTTGTACTTACTTGCATCACCGGCACAGGGGTAGCGTGTTTTCCCCGTGATCTGGGCGTTCCGGGTTCGAGTCCCGTTTCGGGCATGGTTATTCTGTGTTCTATGTGAGGTGTATCAATGAGCCCCCCTGTAAAAAGGGGCTGTGAAAGCGAATGTGTGTGTCACCTTCATTTGAGCTAGAAGTCCGACTTCTGCCCTCTGGGTGCTCAGAGGTCTTTACCCTCAGAAGCTACTCCACCACCTTTTCGTGGAAACACAGACACGACATCCTCATCAGTTATTTGTATCTTCGAGACTTTAAAAGTCGATTTTTACAACCGTCAAAATTGAAAGTTGTTGTTACTGATTGATTAGTCTTTCCTGATTTTCCATAGCATAATTTTGTAATGCTCCGTGCCATAAATATCAGAAAGATTTCTTCTCGAATTGCTAATTACTTGTTAGACTTGACAGATGGTAATTTATTATTAGTCACTACTGAATAAAAATTAAAAGTACGGAAATATTTCCTCGCTATTCTACAGTTGAACTTTGTGGCGTCGATCATCTGTTTTTTTAAACAACATTCTTTTCAGAAAATAACTTAACAGACTCGAACCAAACATTATGAATAAATCTTTTTAAAACTGTCAAATGATGAGAAACACTTTACAAGACTCTCGAATTCTTTTCTTTATTACCACACAAAGAGAGATTTTGTTTATTTTAAAACTTCAGAATGAATATTTCCCTGACTTCACCAATTTGATCCGTTGTATAATAATATAAACTAAAAATGATCAGGCCAATTAATATGAAATATCTCACATCAGTTATCTATGGTACAAAATGCATTTGCGTTTATAAGTGTCAGATATGACAATTAAAAGCTCTTGAATTGGATATTCTTTATAAATTATTCACGAATTTGAAAATAAACGTTGCTTTTTGGATTGTACTGAGCAAATTAAAATAAGGTGAATATCTTCTGATGGTTTTTGAAATTTTAGAAGTAAATATAATCCTTTAACAAAATTATTTTCATTCGAAACGAAATAAATAAATCAAAACTACAGCTGTGTTTATAAACAAGACTTGAACGACAAACTGCAACAGGATTCTATTGAATATTAATGATTATTTCTTGAAACCTTTCAATTGCTTGTTATATATATGATAGTGATTCAAGTACAATAATTTCGAGTATGATTCTGTAACAATAATAAAAAAGTAATAATTTTTAAATCTTAACTTCAGAAGAATTGTATTAGTTTCTACTTTTTAATTTTTTAGTGTACTATTTTAATTTTTTGACCTGTTTTATGCTAATAAGAATAGAATTTGATTCATTTCTGGAAGTTTTATGCATTAAACTTCATGTAATTTATTAGAAAGTTATTCATGTAATTTATTAGAATTATACAATTTAAATTAAATGTGATACCAAGCTTAGTCATGGCATTTGAACACTGAATCATTTAGAATTCCTTTATTAAAATTAATACAAGAATCAAAATTAACTGAAAATCAAAAGTTCTTAATTTACAAAATCAAGTAAGATGAGGAGAAGGTTATAAATAAAAGAGGATGTAAAACAAAGTTTTTTTAAAGGATAGTTTACAATTTATACATCTAATTGATGCCGAGAACATCAGAGCAATACTTTATATGTAGAAAAAATATTCTAAATATTCAGTGCATTATATCCATTCATGAGATTAGCAATGAAATTAGAACCATACTATTGCTTACTAGAACCATACAATACTAGAAATGAGCAAGCACATCTGATTATCCGTCCGAATAAGATTGATAATATTTTTTAAAAATGAAATCTACGATTTCAAATTTCAAGTTATGTGATAAAATTATTATTTTTAAGTCATTATTTGTCTTAATTAACTTAAGTCTTAAACCAGTTTAAACCGGTGTGAAATAATCACAAGGCTTCTTTTTCTCTCTCCTATTTCCAAATTATAAACTATATATCAATAAATTCTTAAACATATTGATTTACATAGAATTACTATGAAAATAATATTTTTTGTAAACATAAACTGCTATTTTCCAATTTCTGAAATCATAAAACAGTTTTTTTATGGATAAATCTTAGAAAATGAGTAAAATCCTTCAATATTTTTCTAATGTTGAATGAAGTAATGATTCTACATAGAGGGACAGAGAAAATAATTTTATTAAAACTGTTATCACACACGAGTGAAGTCTTTTTAAACATAGTATAAAAATTAAATTATTTAATTTCCTGTTAAAGAATTACATCAACCTTCTATAAACGCATCTGTTTTCAAAGAAGCTTACATAATAATAATGCGATACTGGTAAAAGCAGATAGAAAAATATGTGCAATTAAAAGATGCTGATAAATATTGACATGTATGCTTTATTCATTGTCTACTCGATTTTGAATTTCAATTATTCATTATCTACACGATTTCGAACTTCAATTATTCATTGTCTACTCGATTTCGATCTTCAATTACTCATTGTCTACGCGATTTTGATCTTTAATTACTTATTGTCTATGCGAATTCGATTTTTAATTATTCCTTGTCTACTCGATTTTGAACTTCAATTATTCATTGCCTAAGCAGTTTCGATCTTCAATTATTTGTTGTCTTTAGTTATTCAAAATCTCCTAACGAAAAGACGATCCTGTTCTCACATGATAATAAAGATTAAAATTCTGTAGCAACTTCAAGCCAAGAACTAACAGCAATCTTACTATTTATTGAATCGTTTTGCTATAATGAAACAAGCCAGAAGTTGCATTAACTTTAATATTCTGCATATAGCCCTAATTGAACATGAATATGACAAGCGCGTTTAAAATTTATAGCATCTGTCATATATTGTCAAGATAAATTAAATCCTCATCAATTTTGCTGAAGATTCAGATTAGCTAATCTTCAATCATGATTAAAGCCAACGCCTAATTTCGACGCATAAAAGTTTAAATATAAATGTCACTTCATCTCACCTTTGCAAAGGCACAAATCATGTTTTCAGTCAGTTAAAATTGAAGCAATATTTTAATTTAAAATTATCACCCAACTTGACAAATAGGAATATTTATAAATCTTTCACCTCCTTATTACGGGAATGAGGGAATTTATAAGGAAATTCTGTAATTATTGATTATGGGCTATGAGAATTTTTATTCATGTACAAGGTGTCTCAAAAACTTTGACTGTGTATTTTATTTCTTATATATTCATCATAAAATATTCGGTAAAAGGTGAAATTGTGTGAAATAAGGTGCAAAAATGTTATGAAATCGATTAAAATTTCCTGGGGATTAAAGTTTAAAAAATACGAAAGTTAAATTTTTATAGGGACCCCGTAAAAAAAAAAACCGACTTAGTAGAATGTGTCCCAGCATCTGATAAAATCATGTATGAAATTTCAAAATTTATCATGAAAACTCTGAAAGATAGATAAACACAAAGTTGATGAAGGGTCAATCACAAATTAAAATGCAAATTTGTGCAGTTTCAACGTAGATGATGCGAAGAAAGAATGCATCAAAAGGAAAATATATTCCATATATTATTTATGCTTCCTGAAAAATACTTTAAAATTTTATATCATGAATTCCAGAATCTAACTTAAAAATAGCACAGTCAATGAAATTGTATAAAAAGTTATGTAATCTTTCCTTCAAGTTATAATTTCTACAAATTTTTAATATTTTTGAATCAATAAATAGTAAAATTATTAATTATTTATTCAATCATTACTTTCTTTTGCTAATTTTTGTACGACCCCTAAAACAGGAACATCCGATATGATTTTTCATCTTTGTAAATTCATAACCGGTCATCGAAAAGTGATTTTAGTCAGTATTTATGTAGTTACATATCGATGACAATTTTTGTAATAAAATCCTGAAATTTCGTACATGGCCTTAATAGAGGATAGGGAATATTTTATTTTGAGGGATTTTTTTTGTATGGGGTACGTATAAAAATATAAAATTTGTACTTTTTAAAGTTTAATCGATTTTATAACGATTTGCACCTTTTTTACGCTACTGTGTACTTTACAGTATATGCATATAATCAATATTTAATGAATAAAAGCCACATATTGAGACACTATATATAGAAATTTGAATTTACCATATGTATTTAAACCAAATATATTATTTTTTTTCAAAAAAAAAAAAATTAAAAAATGTAGTTGTTAAAGAATACAAATGTTTCACCCAAATATCTTATGTGCAAAATTACAATATTTAAATTCTCTTTTAAATGTAAGTTTTTAGAAATAGTTTTATGCATACCCGGTGAAATTCTCAAAGAATTACAGTTTTCTTTAACTGAAATAAAATTTCAACTGTCTAAAGATATTCAGAATGTAAGAAAAAGCAGATTGTAGATTTTGGGTAAAGCTGGTGATTCTTTGCATGGCAATGGTGATCAAAATTTATGAAATCTAGATCTTCTCAATAAATCTAGTATTTTTACTGAATCTATCGAACGAATATAAATTTGAAAAGGAATTATAATGTTAAATATTAGATCTCAGAACGAATTTCATTGGTTAACTCTATGATCCCGGACTTGCACCAAAACGCCCCACTTGATGAAGACCTAAATAAAGCTTTTGAGACGTTTCTTGAAATCTAGGGATGATAAATAATTCGTGACCAGCCAGCATATAGAAAGGGCGATTCTATTCTGCCGTCGTGCACAAGAAATTACTCTCGGTTTTGGGGCACCAGAATTTTCTCCCTAGCCCCACTAAGAAGAAAATAGAGTTATTCTAATTATTGTTAATTCTACCTAGAGTTATTCTAATTATTGTTAATTCTACCTAGAGTTATTCTAATTATTGTTAATTCTACCTAGAGTTATTCTAATTATTGTTAATTTTACCTAGAGTTATTCTAATTATTGTTAATTTTACCTAGAGTTATTCTAATTATCGTTAATTCTACCTAGAGTTATTCTAATTAATGTTAATTCTACCTAGAGTTATTCTAATTATTGTGTTTATATGCTTGCGAAAGTAGAGAATGAAAGATGGTTGATTTTTTGATATTTGGTTCAAAATTTGATAAGATTTTACATTTCAGATGCTAAAAATGAGTGACTGGTTTTATTCATTTGACTTTAGATATTTTATATCTATCGAATATATTTGAACTCAAACAGCTAATCCGATAATTTGATGAGTCTAAAATCCGTATTCAAACTTTTATTCATCTAGCGCATATAGATTTTGGGTTATCGTGTTCATAGACGGACAGACAGGTATAGTACCACACACACACACACACACACACACACACACACACACACACACACAC
>JAPMOQ010045292.1:4049099-4119147 GCA_026543055.1 Argiope trifasciata
ACACACACACACACACACACACACACACACACACACACACACACACAAACACACACACACACACACACACTCCATGTCTTGATAAATCAAAGTCACACAGGCTTAAATACGAAAGCTGGAACTTTTATATCGGTAACAGTGTTGAAGTGATGCGGCCAAGCAACGAAATCAAATATTGTCACTTATAATACCCGTTAGTTACATGCCTTTCGTACTTCAAAACAAAAGAATTCTCCCTTTTTACATCACTCTCTTGCGAATTAGCCAGAAGAACTAAACCTTTTTTTTAGCGTGCGGTCTATTGCAGTGTTCTCACGATGTTTTTGAACAACAACAATGGAGGTGGATTAAGATACAATGTGTCAGAAGGCGTAACACTTGACAGTATCATTAAGATCTTTGTGGAAAAATTGTATGTAGATTGTAGACCACTGTAGTTTACCAGTATTTAAAGGAATGTATTGAAATCTTAAAGTTAAGGAAAAATCTGAAGATTGAAAATAATGATTTACGTACAGTACAGATAGTAACTAGGTAATCTCAAAACACTGAAGGACATGATGCCAAAGATTGCCAGTTTATTGTCAACTATTTGAGAGTGTGAAGGTGAGGGAGAAGAACGGTAATTAACTACTACGAAGAGAATGTTAGTTTGTCGGACCGGTCAATGTAAGGGTGGTAAATACTTAAGACGGCAGTCGATCACAACAAATATTGCCGATATTTTTAGTATCATCGAGGTCCACACAGTAATTTGATGAAAAAACAGAAAAGGTTACGTTACGATACAACTCGTACCCATTTGTAGAGATAGAATTCTTAAGCCGAATCATTACGCTGATTGACCCATGGGCCAAATCGTTGGGCCGTAACTAAAACATCAGTTGATTGAATGGCGTCATTACGGGTCACCATGAGGATTGAATATTCATCAAAAACTTATCGTTATCCTGATAAATACCTTCTTCTTCTTCTTGCATACAACCGACCACCCCGCCACACTGAACATTGCAGTATAGACAGGATTTGTATTGTCTAACCTTACATTGACCGAATAATCAAACTAACATTCCTTTTGGGATAGTACAGAGCTGTCTTTCTTCCCATCTGCACTCTCTCAAACAGTTGGAACCGTCGTGTGAGGGGGTCTCTCGCACGTTAAATCTGTCAGGCCAAACGTCCTCCCGCTGGTGTGGTGTGGTGTGGAGAGGGGGGTGCCAGTTCAGGTGTCGTTCTCGTCATCTGAACATGGTTCAAAATCCCGAGCTCCGTCCCAAAATAGCCCTTGTGTTGCTTTAAACGGGACGTTAATATAACTAAACTAAACTAAAACTCAACTCAAACAGTTGGAATGAAACTGTCAATCTTTAACATCATATCCTTCAGGGTTTTAAAATTACCTGGTACCATCAGTACTGCACTTAAATCACTATTGGCAATCTTCAGGTCCTTCCTTAACTCTGAGGTCTCCATACATTCCATTAAATAGTGGTAAACAGTACCAATTTCTCCACAAATGTATTTATTTTCCTGCGTTCTTCCAAATCTTTATAAATATGCAGGAAACCTCCCATGTCCAGATATTATTTGGATTACAAGTGGATGGTATCTTCTTATTTTAATTTCCGGATTTCCTGACACATACTTTTCCATCAGTGCATAATATTACTCTTCACTTTTTTGTGTACACTGAGACCAGTTTTAAGAAAAAAAAGTAGCGTTTCTTTCTAATCTCTCCCCCTCCATATTGTTACATGGCAATATCGGCTACACACAGGGGATGTTGCGGCTGGTTTATTAAATTGACTGGATTGGAAAGTGCTCTGCTATCTACCATGTTCTCCAGACTTCATTCCAAGTGATTTCTTTTGGGAATTCAAAAATAAGTTCATTAGATTCAAAATACAAAAAATTAGATTTGTCATGTATATTTATTTGATGAGCCATCTGTTTTGTCTGTTGAAAAGGGTTTTTAATTTTGTGCTTAGTTAATTTTCCTAATCAGATACCTCCTCTATTGTAACGTCTGCATTTCATCATTTTGTGGCTTGTTGTCAAAAGTGCTAACCTTCTGAAAACTTTTCTAGTTTTTACTCTGTTGACTCTTAAAATACAAATTTCTTCATTAGTATCGTTTATCATTAATACCATTTTTCTTTAGCAATCCCCTCTAACAATCAAACAATTAACAAGCCTCAAACAATCAATTATCTTTCCCTAATTATTGAAATACTTAAACGTTGTTAATTGAAAAAGAAAAAAATACTCTGAATATAATAAACATATACATGATGACGATATCAGATTCTTATTCTGAAATTTCTTTTAGGGGCACATAATCATTGTTTTGAAGATATTAAACTGATAATTTATTAGATGTGAATATTGTTGTTGATTATTGCTAACCTGAATATGTGCTGTATGAAATGGTGACATATCTAATAACTATTATTATCTATAATTGTATTTTTCTACGGTTTCTTTAAATGTTCCCAACTTGTATTTGCACTTTTTGAGACTAAAGTTAACGTGATTGATTGTTGGAGTTGTAAAATGATGAAGAAACAATTAATTACACAACCTTTTACTTCTTAATGTCTTTTCAATGTGTTGGAATTAGTTGTTCTAATAATCATGTTGATTAATGGCAAACTCTGCATTGAGAAATAAAGCTCAGCTTGACGTATTAAAGCCTTCTTCTCATTTGCATATGATTATTTGTCATTTTTTGTTTCCTATAAACATGGAGGATTTCTTCAATTTACTTGTAGCCGACCACCCCGCCATCACTGAAGGATTTTGGGTTGTTTTTCTACTATAATTTAAAACTAAAAATTTACAATTTTATTTTAGTTATATTGTTATTTTTATGACATCAGTTCAAATTTAGTTCTTCTAATTCAACTAAACTCCCTTCATGAAAAATAAGAAAAGGAATATTTATTTAAACAATGAAAAGACTAAAAAAACTCAGTGAGAGTGGTCTCTAGAAAACTTTCTCGCATACGCTCTAATAAAGTTATTGTCCCAGAGAACATCTTGTGTAGCGTTATCATATAATAGTTATGAAATATTAACGGTAGGGGGTATTTTCCTTTTTATAAAATCTTTGGGGCTATCCTTGGCAAATTATTTGGTGATTAATCCTTGCCATGCGGTTAATAATGCTCGAAAATCAAATTTATATTTTAGACGCTTTTTCTCCATTAATTTATATAAAAATTTGATGCAAAATTACATTTGTAGTCAACAAATCTTATTACAAATTCGATGTATTTAATTCACAGTATATTTAAGATATAGTGTTTAGATGTTTCTGAAGGTATGGTCAACTCTCATTATAGTTGGCTAAAAATCAGATAAATATTTAGACTATAGATATTTATTTTATATACGAATTTTATCTATCCAGCCATCTTCGTTTTATAGTTATCGTGTTAAATTAGATACGGACAGCCGGACTGACAGATTTCTTACATGCGAAGTTTGTTCAAAACATACAAGTCTGCAAATTTGTTACTAAGACTTTATATCAAATTCCGTCTAGCTGAACCATTTTCGAGTAATCTTTGTCATAGATAGATAAACGAAGATTTTCAAAAATATCCTTTTTCGTACTTAGGGAGATCTAAACCTCGGATATTCTCCAAAATCTCGAGTTTGAATTTTTCGACGATTACTATACTTTTGCTATACTTCGTGAACGAGAAAGAAATAGTTATAATTACGGACAAACTGATCCATGATATTGAATGTTCTTGATTTCACATTTTGCTTTAGTTTTGGATCATGCTATTATAGGTACAAATGTTTGTCAATTTTTTTTATCCTAATAACAAATGCATTGAGGAGAAAAATGTTCCAGGTAAGTTTGCTTCTTCGAGGATTTAAAAGTCGGTTGCAACAATCGTCAAAATTGAAAATTGTTGCTACTGATTGATTAGTCTATCCTGGTTTCCCATATCATAATTTTGGAGTATTCGGTGTCACAAACAGTTTAAAGTAATCTTTTCTAACTTCCCATTCTTTGTTCAAACTGACAGTTTGAAATTTATGAGCAGTCATGCAGACTTGCAACTAAAAATTCGAAAATCCTTTCCCGCCATTCTGTAGTTGAGCTTCGCCACATTGCTTTCATTTCCTTTAAACAAAATTATTTCCTTTTTCAGAAAATACTTTTACAGATTAGTGCCAAATAGTTTAAATAATGCTTTCCCAAACTTCTTAAAAGTCTTTAAATAAAGAAGAAGAATCAAGACTCTCGAAGACTAGAATAAAGACATTCTTTCTGTGTCATCACACAGTAAAAGATTACGCTAGTTGTATATCGACAAAATTAACTATCTATGTTCTCCCAACTTTGATTCGTGGTGTAATATTATAATCTGAAATGGATCACGACAATTAATATATCAAATAGTTCGTATAGTAATCTATGGCACACTATGTGTTAGTGATTAGAAGTGTAAGTAGTGAAAATTAAAAATTTTGACAATAGATAATCTTTGCAGATTAAATTTATAATTGCAAACGAGATGCAAGGTTTTTCCAAATTATACTAAACGAACTGAAATAATTTGTTATTCTCTTACAATTTTTGAAATTTGGAAGTAATTATAATTATTCAAAAATATGTCTAGCATACTCTCCATCGAACTCGCTAAAGAGTGATTTACATGGGATTGGTGTTCAATTGTATTATATATTTGGCGTGCATATAACAGTTTTGCTGAATTTATCGTGTCATCCTTGGCGAGTTTACGACGATTAATTCCTGCCATATGATCACTAGTAACCGAAAATTGAATTGTATCTTAAAGACATTTTTACTAATTGACTGAAGCAAAAACTTTAATCACAAAATCCTATACAAATTTGATATATTTAAGTCATTGTTTGTAATTTTTTTAAAGTACAATCCAAAAGACATCAATCCGTTGTTGGATTTGGCTCAAACTTTCGCAGGTGTCTGTACAGTTGTTAATTCCATGTATCGAATTTTATGCACCTACAGTGGCACAAACAATTGAGCATACAACTTACTTTCACTTGATAAATCCAACTTTCAATAGAAATAACACATTAACTAGAAGAGAAAACGTGTTTTTATTTTCACACGTAACAAAAGGATTAATTTACGGTAATAATAATGAAAATCAACAAAAAAAATATCTAAAATTAAAAATTTCACGAGTATTTGAAATAAAGCTAGGCAGATTTTTCCTCAAAAAATTAAGGATACACCAACGAAATTTTTGTGATATATCACATGCAAAGACTGTGTCAATATTTGGTTGCATGTCCTTTGGCTTTTATAATGTCCTCCAAACGTCTTGGTACCGATTCGACCAATTTTTTGGTGGTATCTGGAGATATTTTATCCCATTCTTCTTGTAACACTTGCCTTAAATGGGTTTCGTTCCAAATTTGGTGGTTTTGGACCGCTGTTTCGAGTGTAGCCCACAAATTTTCTATGACATTGATGTCAGGGGACTGTGGTGGTGTGTGCGATTTCTGTTTACAATCAAAACGACGCCGCATTTTGACATTACGTGCCGTATGTTTGGGGTCGTTGTCGGGCTGGAATATAAAATTTCTATATAAATCCATTTTTTTGCACTTTCTTTAAGATTGTTGTGGAGTATATCTATATAAATCTTATGATCCATTATGCCATCTATAAAAATGAAATTTCCTACCCCGTTTGAAGCCATACAACCCCAAACCATGACGGAGCCACCACCATATTTAACTGTAGGACGTAAATTTTTTGAATCCAAAGCGGTGTTGGGCTTTCTTTAAACACTTCGACGACCATCACTACCAAAAATGTTGAATTTACTTTCATCACGAAATATAACTTTCTTCCAAAAGTTATCTGTCTTGAATTGATGATTTTTACAAACTCAAACGCTTTTTCTGATTTTGTAAGCTTATAAATGGTTTCTTTCGAGCTACTCGACTGTTATATCCAGTATGTCTAATCACATTTCTCACAGTTTCAGCACTAACACTTCTGCCCATTATTCGAGAAGTTTCTGCAGCTAGTTTGACTGCACTTAGTTTAGGATCAATCTTGATATACTTCAAAATTTTCCTTTTGGTTACATCATTCAGAATATTTTTTCTTCCGCTTCCACTTTTATTTTCAATTAATTAATAGCTTTTAAATCTTCCAATGATTTTCTGGACACACGAGTGGCTTTATCGACAATTTCAGCTATTTCACGATAAGATTTTCCTGTCTTAAATAACATTAATATAAATTTTCTTACATCAATACTGGTCCCTCTCCGAGGAGACATTTTCCATTTAAATTTGTGAATTTAAATTCACAGAACCAACTTCAAAAGACAAAAATAACAGTCGAAAAAGTTCAAGATAAAATTGCCCAAACTTAGAATATGATAGTAGCAAGCAGAAAAAAAGCTGGTGGTTGTTAAACAAAAATTTCATTGGTATATCCTCAATTTTCTAAGGTAAAAATCTGCTTATGTTTATTTGAAATAGTTTTGAAAATTTTTCTTTTACAATTTTGTTGTTGATTTCTATTTATTTTTACTGTTAATTAAACCTTTTGAATAAACGAATAAGAATAAAAGTACGTTTGTACTTCTAGTTAATGTGTTATTCCGATTGAAATATGGATTCATAAAGTAAAAGTAAGGTGTATCCTCAATTGTTTGTGCCATTTTATCTCTCTTCGCTTTATAATTATCAAGTTAAATTATATTCGAACAGCCAGACGGAAGGATTTGTTTGAGTAAATTTGGCTCAAATTTTGATAGAATAAAGATCCTATACCTAATTTCATCCTTCTAGCTGAAATAATTTTTGAGTTATCTTTGCCACAGACAGACCGGCATTTTCCAAAAATGTCGGGAAGATCTAAAATCTGGAGACTCGTCAAAATCTGGAGTTCGAAGTTTTTACTGATTGCTAATACTTTCTCTTTACAACATACATTAGGTCGGGGCTACCTGGTTGGCCGGGCAATCTCCGCTTGTGTGGTGAAAATTTGCGATCATTGTTTAATTGCATTTCAGGAGGATGCATGTAAAATAAAAAAAAGCACGAACGGAAGGTCGCAATGTCCAGACGGTAAAATCTCGGTCTCTTTACTGCAAACTCCAAGTTCAAGCTCCTATCCCATTCAAGCATTGCTATGTAAGCTTATCTGTTGCACAAAAAATGCGTGGGGACCACATAAGAGGCGGTGTCAGATGAGGCCTTACCGCATGAAAATTGTGAACTATGCTATATGCATATCACAAATACTCAGATTTTTAATTTCAGATTTTTTTTGTATATATGCATTTTGTACTTCATAAAATCCGCAAAAAACCCGAATATGCACTGTGAACCCATTTTTATTTTTAACCGATTGAAATGAAATTTGAAGCAGAACAATGTTAATAACAAGATAACAGATCAAATTTTTTCTTTGTAATTGTATTTTGAGATATTAAATCCTTGGTTGGTAGGGCGTTGGTTAGTATTCCTTGGGTTTCAAGTTAGAATCTTGCCGGTGGAAAACCTTTGTGTATGGTGGTGGCTGGCACACGTATAAATCTGTCGTGGTCACAAAGCCCTCCATGTTGAGAGTAATACCACTGGTACTTGTTCAAAGGTGATCGTTCTTTGATCCAATTTTAAATTACGATTTGTGGATGAGATATATGAACGAAGTCCGCTCCGTAAAAAAGGGTTGCGAGGCATGAGTAGCTAACTCATTTTCATAGCTCTAGATGGTGCTATGAAAAAACAATAGATCACAATTCGGATTAAATCGTAGTGGCTCTCTTGTCAGTGAACTTGTCAATGACAAATGACATTAGAAAAAAAACACGTATATGGGGGAAAATATTAAGGCTCCATTTATAAACAAGACTTGGTAATAATAAATGACAACAAGTATTGAGTACTAGTAGTAAGCTGTTGCGTACTAGTGAGTGTGGCTGGAAGCAGTTCAGTTGTTTGCTATATGATTGTAGTGCATATCATAATAAAAATTAGCAACCCATGATATGCAATGTTCGAAGTACAACAATGCTCGCTACAGTTCTGAAATAATAAAAAAAGTATAACAGTTTTTTTAGTTTTTATAGAATTTCTATAGTCTAGTTTATTCTATGTTTTAGTCATCCATCATATTATTATATACTTCTTTCATACAGCCGACCACCCCACCACCACTGAATGTAGCAGCATCGACAGCATATTTTTTATATACTATTATTTTTCTTGTTTATTGCTACTAAATTATTTATAAGAAAGTATTGTGGAGATCACACCATTGATTAATCGTAATCCCCCAAAATCGAATAAAAAAATCAAAAGTAGAAAAAATGTACAGAATAAGAAAAAAAACAAAAAGGAAATTGATTGTTTTTTAGTAACCGCTTTCTATATTTATGCGCATCGCTTAAAATGACTATCAAAATAAAAGTAACCAGAAGGAAAAGTAAGTTGTTTTTGTGGCCAACGTGTCGTGAAAGAATAAATTTATCAGGCAAAAATAAATGAGAATAAAAGTCTATTTTTCGCGGCATAGATTCAATTTTTCATTGTATTTCCCTTGGCTAGTTGTGTTCAGGGTTCTTGAAATAGGGCAATAAAACATTTTATCACTTATGGAAAAAAGTCACATAAATTGCGAGGAAAATTTTTCCGGCGTAATAAAAGCAATTTATTTTGTTTGGTGGTAGTTGAAAAAAAAAAGATATACAGTAAAACACAATCTGAAGAATAATTTCAGCAAAAAAACTGACATTTCAAAGCTGTTTACAGTTTGTTAAGCAATTGAACACTTATATATTTCCTTTTAAATTATATTACATGTAACTAGATCTTACTTCACATGTTGCACTATTATTATTTGTTTGAAATCTATAGCTTATTTTTTCAAACTAAGTTTTAAATTAGCATTATGTTCCAGAAGTTATTTGTATGTTTTTTTACAACTCCCTACTGATTACATGGAATTATTTACAACATTTTGTATTAAAATGTTGACATGTTTTCAATTACACCTTTTAATACTAACGCTTTTGGCATGAGAAAACTAATAAAAATTTTATAGGTATTAATTAAAGCAAAAAAAATTATTTATTGAATGAATATCTTTATTTCATTTAACGAGTGTGTAACTGATAAGATGAAGATTGTCTAAGTATTATCAGATAAATTATTGTTATTCCTAGAAATAAAATAACTTTGTGGTCCTTAACGGGGCGATTTAATTAAATGGAAAGTTTATCTAGAAATTCTACTGTCACTTTAATTTTTTTTCAGTTCTGTAGTAAATTAACTTAGTTAATTATAGATTACCTAAAAAATATAACCTTCAAATGACATCTAGAACTTGGTGATTTCTACAAATAACGAAAATGCATGTGCGTGCAATGCGTGAGCTGCAATCCCATAGGCAAAACTGTTTCACCTAGAGCTACCATATATATACTGCATACCATATTGTAGTATACACATGGCATGATGAATCTGAGCATATTTGTTGAAAATCTCTTGAGATGTTACATAAATTAAGAACTATATTCTTTAGTGTTCATAAAATTTAAATACTCGGCGACTGTTTTCAATACGCATATACAATATATTTTTAAAAATACCATACTAGCATATGGTAGTATATATATGGCAGTATACATATGTTAGTATAATATAGCATACTACCATATACCCATCAAACATACCATATTTATACTTTAAAAAATAAAAATATACGAGAATTTTTTTTTTGAAATTTTAATTTATTAAATATTAAGAGAAAGTTTGACGTTTTCCCACCATAACTACCAGGAATAATACAGCACGAAAATAATTTGTGTGTCATCTTAAAATTCAAAAATTATCTTTACAATTATATCAATTTAATATTCCTCCTAATGTTTTCTGAATTGTGACAATTACTTTTCGATGAATTTTCAACAATAGATTACATCATTTTTCTGAGATTCAAACAACTTTCTTCGTTTCATCAAGTATTTAATTGAAAAAAAACTTAAGGAAAAGAATTTACTTATTGAAAAATAAGGAAGAAGGACTCTTTTTTATAACTAACTAGCTGGTACCTGGCGCGTTGCTGCCACAGAAAAAAATAATAATGTGCAATCAATCAATATTTTGGCAATGTTTTATCGAAATAAGATGAATGGCACGACAGTATATAAAATACGAACAAACAAATATTCATTTTTGTATATAAGATTTGTGTATTCTTTTAGAATTTGAAAACTTGCTGTCATTTCAGAATGGCAATGAAAGAAACTATTGTATTTCGTGATTTGTTTAATATTAATTCAGAATTCACAAATCTTGAGAAAATGTGTTTAAAACATATTGTTTTAAAATTGATTAAACATTGAAAAAATATTTATACCATAAAATCGACAATATAGTTGAAAAGATAATTTTTTAATATTAAGATGGTGAAAAGTTATTTGTATTTCAGTATTTTTAAGGGTTTCTGCGAAAAACGCTAAAATTTAATTAAAATTTGAAACCACATTGTTGGTCATCCCAAAATTTTCTCGCGTAATTTGTGATTAGGTTCTTTGTTACCTCTGAGAATGACTTGCCTGACATTTGAGAACTATAGCTACTAAATATTAGCTAATTTCGATTTAGCATTCCTACAGAATCAATTGTCTCCTCGGTGAGTGATTTGAAAATTAATCCTTGGTATAGAGGTGCGGCTGGGATTCATTTAAATTTTAGATAATTGTATTATCCCTATAACCATCTCGTTGAACAATAAATAGACCAAGTTTCATCGCAATCGGATGAACAGTTTAGGAAGGCATAAGAGACATACAGACAAACATTCATTTTTATTTATATAGATAATTAATGGAAGGAAAAGAAAAAAATTGTAACTATATCGTTTAAATAAGAAGAGAGAGGAAATGAACAATTACATTTCTTTAGCACTATGTTGCTATGGGATTTTTAATAGCAAACTGATCATCTATATGTATTATAAAGCTCAATGTGTATGTGTGTGTGTGTATTGCCGCTCTACAGGTCAAACCGTTCAATCTACAGCTATAAAATTTGGCACATGCATACCTTGGATGTCGGGAATGTACACCTGGGGATTCTTTTTTTGAATTTTTAATTAGAATTTTAATTATTAATTAAAAAATAACTTTCTCGCCAAAAATTCTTTTCATTTTACAAACGCCAAATGAGTAAGGCTACAATTGTTTCCCCAAGCTAACATGGCAAGACTTCATATTTTCTGCCAATTCTTTTAAAGATTCTACTTATTTTCTTAGTGCTTGATGCATTTAAAACCAAGCATTGTTAATGAATCAATCTTTCGAATTCATTCTGAAGTTTTTTTGAATTAAGATAAAACAGAGTAAAGGAAATTAAAAATTTCTAATCTGTGTAGCGCTAAACCAACTGGAGTAGAATATCCACGTATTTGCGTTTCCATAATTGGTGTTGAAAATTCACGCATGTACATTGTGTTCTGATTGTTGACAACTATTTTTAACTGATAAGGACTTGGTTTTGATGGCTTGAAACGTTTTCGACCGATTATTTCAAATGATTTCTGTTTATTTTCTTAGTGTTTGATGCATTTAAAACTAAAGATTTTTAATTAATCGATCTCTTCATGATGAATCTGAGAATATTTACTTGAAATCCTCCTGAGATATTATATAAATAAAGAAAAATAATTTTTGGTGCCCATAAAATTTAAATAATCAGCGACTGTTTTCAATGCTCATTTTTTTAAAAAAAATTCTAATATTAATTGCAGATTAATCATTTATACGGTAATTGAAAGCATAAATTCTGCTGGAGCATAAAATTAGAGATATACATACTACATTATGGCTGAAGGCTTTTATTATATAATGAGTGAATTATATGACTAGCAAAACTTGGAGCTTTAAAATATTTTCATGAAGAAGCTATTAAAATAGGAGTTTCATAAATATTTAATTATTAAAGTTTTAACGAGAATTAAGATTGGTGATCTGGCTGGTCGTCAAATTCGGTTAGATATTAAGAATAACCAAATAGGTTAGTATTAGTAATGACAAATTAGTATTAATAATAACCGATTATTCCTATTGACCGAGACTTGCACTCTTTAAATTAACGGAACTCTATAAATTAACGTAAATATTTTTTAAATCGAAATGATTGTTTAATTCAAAATAAATAAAATATACTCTTAATAAATTAATTTAATACGCATTTATATGTTATGATTATTTAAACACAATTTATATATTATCTAACATAAGAGAGTTAATATATACCTCAAGAGATGATAATAAAGTAGTAAAGAAACTTGAATTTATTTGCTAAGAAAACTTTATAAATTTATCTTGTGTACAACATCACAAAATGATATTGTTAATAAATTCGTTCTTATATCAACCTTTAAATGGCAGAAAAATACTTTCGGAAATTCCTTATCGTTAATATTTCATGGAAAAGTGAACTTAGAAAACTAACTTAATAGACTTTATTCAATAAAACCGATCTTATCAGTAATTTAATGGCCCGTATTTATAAAACATTGGATTTCTCTAAAGCCCATTTTTAATTTCTGTTTACACATAAGAGTTCTGGAATGATTCAATTTGAAATTCTAAAACTGATATCGACTTTTTTCTCACAAGTTTTAACACTTTAGTTATTTTCCAAGAAAAGTGAGAAATCCTTAAGCCTAAGTAAATAAATCTTTCAATGTGATTTTATCATAAAGATTTATTTATAGGATAGTCTTATTTTTCAGAAATTTGCTAAAATTCTATTTTGAAAATGAAGGCAGTTGTATATTATTTGGTTGTATACATTGTATATTATAGTTTTTTTAAATCTGAATTATTATCAAAGAATTGGCAGTGGGTCTAATGCCACTTGTTCATACCAAGCCCAAATGAGAGGAGATCTTTTGAATTAAGGCAGAGGTGTGAGCCTTTCGTTGTTAACGAACTGTTAAATTGAAAGTATGACTTTGTTCGAACACACACGACACAACCCTTTTTAGGGGGTGGCTGAACTCATTCATCCATCCACCGGTCAGAATTTAGATCCAAATCAAAGACCGACTCATCCCTGATTCAGTACCCCCAGAGGTATCGTTTTGTAACGTGAACTTGGAGGACTTTGCAGTCATGACCTATTTAAAGTGCCCCAACTGCCATTAGCCCACACGGCGGTCTTTGGCTGAGACAAGGATAAAGCTCACTACCTTTTAGTTGCGAGACTGATGCTCTACCAACCAGGCTACCTCGGTCCATTTGGAAAATGAAGGCAATTGTGTATTATTTTGTTGTATATATTGTATATTATAGTTTTTTATAAGAATTATTATCAAAGAAGTATTATCCACTACAGCACTTTGAACATTAAATAAATATTTATTTCTAATCCAGATTTAACATACATTCTACATATTTATTGATTTATGAAAATATTGATTATATGGTACTAATAGCATGCAGGAAAGTAACGAGTCTGGTTGGTAAGGTGCTGGATTGGCATCCCTTGGGTTGTGAGTTCAAACCCCGTCCTCCAAAGATCTTCCGTGTTCATGGTGGCTAGGGCACGCAAAATCTGCTCTAGCCACAAAGGCTTCCAAGTGGAGACAACACCACTAGGGATACTGGATCAGAGGTGATCGTTCTCTGATCAAGGTTTACATTGCGATCTGTGGATATGTGAAGGAAATGTATAAATGAAATGCGCCCTGTAAAAAGGGCTATGAGGTATGAGTAGCTAAGGCGTACTCTTGAACCTGTATGGCGCTATTGAAACAAGAGAGGCTAACACTCGGCTTAAAATTGGAGATACCGTCAGGAGGTTTGTCTATGGCAAATGCCATCAGCAACAACAGGAAATAATGAAGTACTTTAATTAATCTTGTTAAATTTTCTAAAATTCCTTTTTTTAAATTCTTATTGTTTTTTTTTCTCGACTGAATTATTATTAGAGAAGTATTTTTGGCAACAGCATCGTGTTTGTACAATAAATAGATATTTCTACCCTGGTTTCAGCAAATAATCTACACATTTATTAATTTATTACACTGTGTACATAACATGAGAGAAATTAACGAAGTATTTTAATGAAGCTAAAATTGATAAATACCGTTTTTGGAATACAGGCAATTATATATTATTATTTTTCTTCTCATTTTGTTTAAAATTTTCTTGTGTTTTTTAAAACTTCCTTTGGACAAAAAATACGTCTTTCGGATTTTGAGAATTTTTAGATCTCCTAGAGACCCTGTCCCCCAAAATTACAAACAAAGGGTGCTCAAATGAAAAAATACTAAACGCCAGCTTGGTTATAAATTTTCGAAAATGAGACCCCACAGGCCTGAGTACAAGGATCCCATTTATTAACGAGTCGAAGGAAGGATTCCCTATTCCCCAGAGTTCCTGTGGCCATGACTAGACCTAGTCCTTCATAGCTATCTTGAGTTCGTTATGTCCGCTTGAGTTCATTCCAATGCCACTACTTGTTGAATTCCTTGAGCACAGAAGTACTATTGACTCCGATGTGTACTGAGAGACACTCTGAAGACTATACAGGTCCATAAAGAACAAAACACTTGGGCTATTCGCGGAGGGTGGGGTTCTGCTCCACGATAACACGTATCTAGGATGAGATGGCCTTCAACTCTGAAGGAGAACTCAAGGACGCTTTGAAGGACAGGATCTCGTCGTGGCCACAGGAATTCTGGGAACGAGGAATCCTTTGGCCCTTTAATCAATGGGATCGTTGCACTCAAGTCTATGAAATAAAGTCTTAATTTAAACCTAAAGTGTCATTTCATTGAGAATACCCCTTATAAGAATCCCTAGTGAAGTTCACCAATTTAATAACACACTTATTTTAAAAAATACAAGAGCTGGAAGTTCGTATGCAGTTTTGACATCGAAACCGAAATTATAATAATTTTCTTGTCCATTTTTTATATAATACTGCCTGTGTCTTATGCATACAAGTGAACGCTATAGATGAAAAAATTATTTTTAGTAAAGTTTCAGCATTAAATGTAAAACATTTAGATTTTTAATTGTAGAAATAAAATAAAATCAACTGAGCACAGGATGAAAAAAGGCTCTTAGAATGAGTTTTAGGGAAACATTTATTTAAAAGGAATACCATCGGGGCTCATTATATAATTTTTGAAGAATTATATCGATTTTTTTTACAAAAAATAATGATGAATAAAATATAATTTTTGGAATATGATTATATATAAAAGACTGAATGAGTATTAGAACAGTTTTTAATTATATCAAAAACTGAAAGATGGCAGTTTATTGATGCATGAAAAATAAATACAATTTTTTATGCGTGAATAAATGGATTTAAAAGAAAATCTTATAGCCAAAATAATTAAAAAATTTATGAACAGTTAATTGACGTTTTGATCAGTGCTTACTAATAATTCGCAGTTATCTTTTGATATGTATGCAATGGAGTAACTTTAAAGAAATAAAAAAAAATTCATTTATGGGTGATAAAAGTAAGATATCAATTTATCTTATAAAGAAACAATTGCAAAGTTTTTTAAGACGTAAAATCTTGTAGTGAAATTTCAATTTCAGCGGTGTACTGCATTTAACAATAACTGAAAATAGTAAAAATAATTTATTATCCATAAATGGACTAGCATAATGGACTTCTAATTAATCATATTTATTTACATTTGCTGATACATGATTTCTACTTTTTCGTTTATTCAATATAAAGAAAGTATAGAAAAAGTCAAATTCAAAGTCGAACTTTAGACGAATTTCCACGTTATAGACCTCTCCGAATTCGAAAAACCACATTTTTAAAAAATGCCCGCTTGTTTGTTTATTTTTGAAGAAGAAAGTCAAAAAAGATTTGAGCTAGACGTGATGTACTTACTCCCTTCCCACCACATTTGTGGATTTCAATCAAATTTTAAATAAAATCTACTCAGAGGAAATTCCTCTAACCTGCCCATCGAATATAAAATAGCACAATACTTGAAAACCGAAGAGACCTCGATAGATAAAATTCGCTTCACAGATTTAACCTCAATAAGGTAGACATTTATTAAACTTTGAGACTATTCCAACAAGGCTTTGAAAGTCTATCGATCTGCACTTTCAGAAGTATCCAAACGCAATAAATCAGAAATTCATTGACTGAAATAAAATTTGGTATTTGGTTCTATGAATACAAATGTAGTTTTGTGTCAAATTTTGTTTCTATAGGTTTAGAGAAACGTGGGGGACGCTTAAAGGCTAACTACATTGAGTCATGTTTAAGCTCATCCAATTTCTGACTTGGCATGGAAACTTTAAAGCTTATTTTGAAAGATTCAGCATGTCATCGACTGATAGATGCTCGTGCCAAAGGGAGTGCAGCCCAGAATGCCAAGCATTTGATACTTGAAAGCACCAAGTTTTTTCCGGAAAGATGTAAACTAAAGAACTGCTTTCTAAAGAGCGATACAGCTTGGCCTCCCCATTTATCTGCCTTTTTACAGAGTAAATCATCTTTCATTTCCTTTTGTACATATATTAACAGTATTTTCACCCGTATTATTTAAACTAAATTTCGTGTTTGCCCACATATATTTGCATATATGCTTTTGTATCAGTATCTTGAATACTTTTTTTATTATTTGATCATGTTTCTTGAATTGTTTTATATTATTTACTGCATGTTTCTATTAGTATGTGCGCAATTTTGTTTCATTTTTGTTTGTATTTACTTATTTATTAGTTTCTACCATTTTTCTTTGCATTTCTGTCTTTGTCCTTATGTTTAAAATTTATTTTACTATGTGATGTGAATTGACTTGCAATCGCATCTGTAAACCTTGTGGTATACTTATTGGCACACAAGAAGTTTATATTTCGAGAACAGAAATAAATCAACTTTTGGATACTATTTACGTATGCCAAGGATTAATGGCTAAATATATCGCCAAAGATGACGCGATTGATTCAGAAAGAATACAAAATTCATGCCAAAAGTTAGCATTGTATATTAGTGCCTTCTAAGGAGAGTATGCTAGAAAGTGTAGAGGAAACCACTTAGACTGGTTTATTACATCATTGAAAAAAGACAAGAAAATAAATGTTCCTCAGTCAGGTTGAATTGAACGTCAGTAGTAAAGAAGCACCCGTGAGTAAAATTCGAAACAAAGATAGGAAGCGGAGTTCTCATACTCATGTCATACGAAAATTCGTGGCATCACGCAACAACCAGTAGTTAAAACGATCTTTTTCCCAGAAAAACCCTGAATATAACATAGTAGTTCTAGAGAAAGATCAATTTTTAACTGTGACTAAGCCTTTTTATTATTTTTTGAACAGAGTAAAAGGTGAATGCTATATTTAAACGCAAGAATGTTCTACGTTCAAATGAAATATAGAAAAATATCAAAGAAATTTACAGCTGTCAATGGAGAAATATGAGTGGAGTTAATTCCAGTGTCGGTAAACTAAATATTATAGCCGGCGTCATGGAATCAGGGTAGAGCGTCTTCCCCGTGATCTGGCCGTTCTGGGTTCGAGTCCCGTTTCGGGCATGGTTGTTATTTCTCTTTTCTATCTGTGAGATGTGTGAAGATGCCCTCCTATAAAAATGAGTTGTGCAAGCAAATGTGTGATGCCTGAATGGCAAAGTCGTATTCTTGTTCCTAATTGGCGCTACTAAAACAAGAGACGCACTCTATCGACTTAAAACGCTGATTATTAACAACGGGCTTGTCTAATGACATGTGCCATAAGAAATAACAACAACAGATATTATTGGTTGGTTTACGAATGATAAGTTTTAGTTGGTATTTTGAAAAATAATTTCCAGTCTGAACGGAAAAAAATGAATTTCAAAGATAAATATGCTTTTAAATACAGTAAATATATACTTCTCCGAGATATCTCTCCACTTATATAGCTCCAAATATTTGACTAGGATAAAATATAACACGCAAGTTGTTTCAGTTTACTTACATAAGCCTTTTCTTGGTTCAAATCTCTAATTTTTAAAATAAATTGCTGATCTCTGTGATTTCTGTGATTTTATTTTTGTTCAAATATTTGACAAAAATTTATCAAAGAATCAGATAATATATGTTCGCTACATAAATGACAAAGTCTTCTTTTGGGTTCGAATCGAAATGCGTATTTTTATGGAGTTGGTTAATTTTTCGGACTTGGTGAATAATTAGCAATCTTGTACAGATTTTTATAAGAAGATATCGAAGTATTATATCTCAGAACCTTAATGTATTTTTATATAGTTTTCTTAGTTCAAATCTCCATAATTTTATCTGGAGCTTGGCAGACTAATTTTCAAATCTTCCCAAGATGACAATAATAGATGGGATTAATTTTTTAAAAAGCTAAAAGAGCTATATTAATGCACCAAGTTATGCTTGATGAACAAAATATTCTATAAACATTAGTTTCAGTCTTCATTTCATAGTGTTTAGTATGGAAGAGATGATTTATTTTAAAATGTTCTTGGAGACATATATAATTTGAATATGTATAAAGCAGGGTTTAGAGTAGACCAACTAAAGTACGCATTAGAAATCTACGCCAATTTCAGAACATTATATGAATCCAATGACACATGGTTGTCTCATTGGGACAATTATTAACCATCATATGATCTTCCCGAGGTAGGCATGGACTTCTTTCGCTCTTGATACTTAGTCTTGCTGATTTAATGCGGGGTTTTTACTCGGCTAGTTATAAGACAGCAAGTAGGCAGCGCATGCGTAAAAAGACTGAAAATGCTACTCTGTTGATGGCAAGTAATTATCAAGGGATAATTACAAGACATTGTATTGTATCTTTTCTTAAGATGTGTTCACACGAGACTAATTACTGCCCGCAATAGAAGATCGCGCCTACTTCTGGAAAATCACTTGAACACAACAGGACAATGGCAAATAATTGTCCCATCTGGACAAACGTTGTCCACGTTGTCTCAACTGTTCACACGGGGAGAGGCAATGATTGTGGGCAATAATAAACCTGGTGTGGACCCACCTTTACTGTGCATGCCTTTGAAGAATTTGGCAGGGTTTTTTGGTATGAAAGAATGGTTCATTTATTATGGATTAACGTTTACTTGAGGACTGCGGTCTGTGAGACCGCTAACAATGGACTTTCGCTCACTCCTATTCTATTTTTAGCTCAATTGAATGGATTGACCCTGCAGCTTCCTGTTTCGTGACCTTCAATACACTTACTCTTTTTCAACAGAAATCAGCAAACTGTTTTTAAAATAATTAAGTGATTTCATTTAGCGCTGTCGCTGAGAAAGCTCTTCCCCATTAGTGTCCTTGTGATAAACAAGGCTTAGCCGATGGCGCGAAAACTCGGACACTGAAATATCATCAGTTTACAGATTTTATGATGAAGTAGTGCTCCAGACACTTTTAAATGAAGTAGAAAGCGATTTAAATGATGAAGAAAATTGTACAGAAGAGTTTTTCGACGAAAGTTAGCATTCAGCTTACTTTGATATGTATGTTCAAACATCATTAATTCTTCTAGCAAAAATATTTATACTAAGTATATTTAATATACTTAATATATTTATACTAAGAGATATATATACAAAATTTATAAGTTGATTTTTATAATAGTTCTTATCCTGTAAGTTTAAAATGCCCTAGAAAGCAGTGCTATGAAAGTCCCAGAAGCTGATAAAAAAAGGTCGACTTTGCCCAATGTCGTTTTTTTTTTATCTTTCATATAATTGTTGAATTTTACATTATATTGTTTTCTATATACCTTTATATACTGGAAAATAAATATGATTTAACGGTAAAAAATTATAAGTTTTTTTCAAGAATATTATATATTGTAACATGTAATTTGAGAAGAAAATGTATGTTCCGATGTAATTATTTTTTTCAACTATTATATACTGTGTAAAATTGCTAAAACAGAATTATATATCAAGAAAAATATATGGAAAATATATTGGCGATTTTCTTACTGATATGTTCATTAGAAAATTTAATTTGAGTGTGAAGGAAATGCGGTCAAGTAGACCGCATCTACACAATTAAGTCCTAAAATTCCATCTCCTCAATTAAGAATTAAATCCGGTACATTTTTTAAATCTTTGTTCTTTCTGATGCGAGTGTGTGCTTTTTAAAAATGTTAGTTGCCGTTTCTTTTCTGAAGTTTTTCTTATTTAGATGTGTTGACTTCTTTTAAAAACGATTTTTTAATCATTTTTTGTGATAAAATTCATCATTTTAATTCGATATGCAATGAAAAAGAAAAATTTAGAGACGCCAAACCGACAGTTTTTAGCCAAGTGTGGAATGCTTGAATTTATCTTATGAAGTTGTGGCAAACATAAATCAGTCCCTTTTTACGCATGCACTGCCAACTTGCCGCTACTTGGCTGAGTGTAAACCCGGCATAAGTTTGGAGGTCACTTTAAAGAAACTGTCAATAGTTTTGTTATGTTCTATTTCAACTGTCTCCTGCCATATTGAATATTACTTATCTACGCTTCTGAAAACACAAAATTGATATGATGTGTTGCCTTCGAACAAGGACGAGGTAAGCCATTTTATTTGTTCCTTTTATGTAACTGGTCATATTTTCTTTCGTATTGAATTTGTTTTCACATATTAAGGCGTAGTAGCATTTAAAAAAATGTTTACAATAAATTTCTTATAGATTTTTTTTATTCTTCTGAAAAATGGCTCGATAAATGAGAAACATAACAAAAGCATAATTGACAATTTACTTTAGTAAGTGATTGGCAATTAATTATATGTATTCTTTAAATACTTTTTTCTAATTTTTTGGAATTGTAAATATTAGTAGATAATATATTGTTTTAGTATTATTTCTGTGATGTAATATTAACATTAAATATTCACTTTCCATAATTAAAAATATAAAAATAGCTGTCGATTTCAATAAATGTTGCCCAAGTTAAATCTTCTATCAGCAGTAAACGTCGTAACCTTTCTGAAATATAGAAATTTAGAGCTAGGAGCTGGATCATGTGTCCTCATCTAATAATGTCTCAGAATCGAGAAAACTTTGTCGAAATAGGGCCCAAGCATCATAGCAAACGTCATGTTGACTCAAACCTATTAAATAAATCGTATTAACTGAAAAACGTACATTTTCCTAGGTTGAAATGAAGAATAGTGTGCCCCCGAGTTTGTCGACAATATGGCAACTCAATGAAACGCTCTTCTAGCAATCCTGATTCTGTTTCGTCTATAACTACAACTATTTTATGAAAAGTGTTAAATTAAAAAATACTAAAAATATGTCTATTAAAGATTTTAATTTTGTTCTTTATTATAATTGATAATATTTTTACAACTAATAAGACATTTTAAATGTGAATGCTAAAGAAAATATTTATTCAATTTTCTGTAAGCGCTTTCGTCTGAATTCATACTTTATGAAATCATCTACATTCTCATTTTGAAAGTGAGCTGCAATATATTTATATGCAATTCTAGTTATTCTTTTGGTGCTGTAAAGCTCGTTCCCTTGATAATTTGTTATGTAAGCAAATGCCGAAGAATGGATGTCGGGTAAGTGTGTTATGGTTACCTGGTTAAATGTGTCGGGTGAAGTCGGTAAAATGAGCAAGAATGGATGAATGGCGTGTGGGATATATATTTTTTAAGAGTTGATGAATTTAGAAAGCGTATTTGAAGGGAAATCTAGGCGAAGCTACTAGATCACCGCAACCGCCTCTAGTGAAACAGTAGGATGTTTTTTAAAGTTTAAAATTATGCCCGACACCTTCTATAGATGCCGAAAGGCATCGTGAGCTCTAAATTGTGCTCTTTACGCAACAGATCGGCGGTCGGTGTAGAAAAGTTCAAAATGGTTAAGATACGCAGGGATAGCAATCCCAAAGGTTTAAAAATTTTTAATTAAAATCTCAGTTATAGATTAAATAAATCTGATTAAAATAAAAATTATAATACTTATCAGTTACGATTATAATTTTAATGATTATAGTGGTAACCATAACAGTTCCTCAGAAGTGTTTTGTCCGCCATCTTTATAGGTGACTTGCCACCTTTTGAACAGCAAGGGGCACACTATACTTCACTTTTTTCCTTTCTCTGCAAATTTAACCTAATTTGTTTATATAGCATATTTGAATTATTTATCGTTAAGCTGGTTGATTAAACAATACTTCAAACTTTGATTCAAATATTTGATCCAACTCGTGCATCGAATATTTTGTTGCAAAAAATTGCTTCTCTTACATGGTATAGCGAATGATTAATTATGCTTTTTTTAAATGTTTGAGCTTTGAGGGTGACCAGATGTTGAAGGAAGACGTGCAGTTGATGCTCTCGGTGATATTGTCATGTTCTAATTAGTGAATACTACTAGTAGGAGTGTTCTCTCCAACTTTCTCTCATACTTTCTGGTAGAGGTGTTAACACTGAGAACGTCTGTTATAACATTGGCATACAATAGTTATGGAATATTAACTTCTGATTTGATGTTAGCATTTTTACCGAATCCATAGCGTCATATTAGGCTATTTACTTTTTGATTTATTCCTGCTATGCCGTTAATAGTATCCGCAATTCAATTTTGCCCTTTAGATCCGCTTATTTTAACTAATTGCAACAAAAATTTGAGACAAAACTGCACTTATAAAATCATCTCATACCAAATCAGATATATTTAAGTCATTGCGTTTACATGTTTTTGAAAGTATAAGCTGACAGTCAACCGTTATTTCTTATGTCTCCAAATTTGATAGATGTTTATACAATTGACATTAAAATCTCGGTCCGAATCTTATCTATCCATCTGTCTTCGATTTGTAGTGGTAACTTATATCCGAACAGACAGAGAGACTAACTTCTTTTGAGCAGATTTTTTAAATATTTTTTACAAAATTCTTCGGATTTAGTGTAAAGACAGTATATGAAATTTGAACCGACTAGTTCAAAGCGTTTTTGAGATATCTTTGTTGCGGATATTTTACAAAAATGTTTCTGTGAATCATGAGTCTAAAACTTGGATATTCTTCAAAATATCAATTTCAAATTTTTTTTGACGATACCTATACTTGCTATATACTTCGCATACGTGAAAGTAGCTTAATAAAAAATAAGTGTTTTATTAAATATAGCAATACAAATTTAACTATAAGTTATAAGTGTGCTTAAAATAAAGATTTATCTGCTTAACGATCATAAACTGACCCATGTCATATAATCATGTTTTCATGCAAACAAACGACTTGCTTGAAATGTCCGAACTTCATTTTCATAGGAATAAAAGTACGCTAGCTAATGAGGGCCAACCTCCAACACGAATGCAGCTTATGGGGGCTACCTCCAACGCGAATGTCGATACTTTATATTAAACGTTCTTAACTGGAAGTCCACTCCGCTTATGGGGGCAACCTCAAACACGAATGTCGATACCTGGTGGTTTGAATCTATCCAAATCAAATATATATTAGCAAATACAATTATATAAATCAAATATTCTTAGTGACTCTTTAAAAACTGGAAAATTTTGTAAATTGTTGCTTTTGGCGTTTCAATTGGTTAAATTTCAATAGGTCCGTTCAATACCTGCTCCTAGGTAGTTGTTGTTTTAATGGGTTTGTTTCTTTTGACCAAACCTCCTCCGCAGCTTTTTACTCTGACTCAGAATGCGGTTTTCTAAGCTTTACGGCAGTTCCACCCGTATTCTTGCATCAGTTCATTGATATCACTGCTGTCCAACTCTACCTTTTATAATGCTGGTCAGACACAAAATCTCTTCGATAAACTCTCCACAGAAACTTTCTTTTAAATTTTCTGATTCAAGTTTGGCAACATTATCGGATCAAAACTTCCACGAAGAAATGAAGGTTCTTTTCGAAAAACGCCTTGAACACTGACTGATATGGGCCAATGCAATAAGTGAAGTCACGGTATCTCCTCGCCATTCATTCTGTGGAACAATGCTCGTTAAGGGAGTTTATTTTTTTAAGGGTTTCCCTTATCAAGCGGTTCATTTGTTATGAAACTTCTGACTAAACAATGGATTCATTTTAATTGTGTTGTTAAGACTTTCATGGGAAAATAGTTATTCTGCAACAAAAATATGAAATTAAAGGCAATAAATTTTAAATCCTTAACACCGTTGTCCAGATATAACAAAAATGAAAAATGACCAGTAAACTCCTGATATATTCTCTATTATGTAGGATGAGTGATGGATATTCTATAAAATGCGTCAGTAAGGACGAGATATCTTGCTTAAAAATTAACAACACATTTTGAATTCTGGTTAAGTTGAATATGTTAATGTCTTTTTTGCTGCGGTAAGAACAGCCAGCGTTATTTCTAATTATTTTTGATACTTGCATATAATTCATTTAAAATAATAAATTATATATCCTGTCTTTGAGACAAGTACTTATAATATTATTATTACAAAATATTTTAACCAATACTTTAAACAAACGTGAAACATTACGTGAATCAATTTTCTAAATTAACCTATAAAACTAAATGATTTATAAAAATAAAAGATCACTATGAAAACGCTTTCTTTTAGATATTTCCATCCACCATCTTAAAGAAAATATCATTTCAAGTCAATTAATGCCCAAAACTACTCCAAGGCTGATAATCAAATGAATATGTGTTTATGTATATGAATGAATGTATGTTAGGGCACTACACACCAGATTATATGATCTAGAGCTACCGCACTTGATGTGTACATATTTACTTTGAGGGATGGAAAAAGTATACCTAGACGAAGGTGTTTTTTTGAAACTTTAATTAAAAATAGAGCTAACATTTAGAATTTTTCTGCGATAATTTCCGAAAATATTACAGCACAAAACTGTTTTTTAAATCCTCTTAAAAATGACTTGTCATTGATAATAATGTTTTAACCTATAAATTAAGTTTTTAATTTTAATAAGTTAAAAAAATATTATAACCATACTTTCCAACAATTAATTTCTCACGGAATGAAAGTAGAATTTAAACTGCAAGAGCACGTTACGAGTGTACCAGTGCTTTGCCGTCACTTTGACAATAATTGGAAACCGAGAATTTCTTTAATCTCCATGTTTTTGACATCTCAGAATCTGAAAAGACATATTTCTCGAATCCTGTCTTTATTTGTATGCATGTAGGTGAACATCGATGAAAAATATTTTTAGGTAGATGGAAGAAATTTGGTATATGGACTTACGACTAAATTTATAGATTACTTTCAAAGTTTGCACAAAATCCATTAAAATTAGCACACAGAATAACTGTGCCCGAACCGGGACTCGAACCCGGGACGCCCAGATCACGGGGAAGATGAGCTATCCCTATGCCAAGACGCCGGCATTCATAACGATTAGAATTCAATATTAAAATTCCTTCGAATGCACAGATATGTCAAGCATTCCATTTGAATAAAAATTAGATAATATTCCCAAAATAGAAAGTGTCATCTTATTAGATACTGAAGAAAATAAAATAAAGGGTTAAGTCTCTCTATTTGACTGCTTTTGTAAAAGTGTACCATAAACAGCTGGACAAATAAAATTTGATACACGAGTTTTGCTTCTAAAATGTTTTTAAATTTTAACGCAATTATTGGAAACAGTTTGTTGTCTTTATTGCCTATTTTGCAATTTTGTAAGCATACGAAAAACAGTGTGATACAATCAATGCATTAAATATATAAAATTCATTATGTAATTTTGTGATCATAATTGCAATTCCGTATCAAATTTTGGTTGTAAAAAATGACAAAATACATAGCGCACCATAGATTCATTAAAAATGCGAGATTCAAGTCAAATGTGTATTTTTCTTAATACATTCATTGCCGCAAACGTGCCTGTGTGTTACAAATATGAAATTGTACCAAAGCATCTGTCATTAGATGACACCTTCTCTACCAAAGTTAAAATTTAGCAAAGGGGCATCTAATTAGATAGTCCTGATATCAGGCATGGTTAGTGGCAGCGAAAGTGATAACCAATGTTTTACATGGTATTTGCGGCTTTACCAAAATTCTATAATTTCAACCTTTTAAACAGGTAATTAATCTATATTCAATTCATTTTTAGCTGCAATATTTCGCTATACCCAGTTAACAGGTTAACCGTCTTCAACTGAATGAGAGTAGGTGAAAAGAACTTTAGTTACCTACCACAAATTTATTAGAAATTTACTTTTTGTTCAAAAGTTTGCAGTTTCGTCTATGAAGGACTTTGTAATAATAAACTTTCTTAATGATTGTGGAACCCGAGCTTGCATTTCTAATCAACCGATATTAGGACAGTTTTCCGCTTCATATTAATAGAAAGGTCTCATAACTATTGGAGATATGCACGTGATTCTAAATACATTCCGGATCTTATATTAAATCACGCCTCGAACTCGTAATCCTTAGAAATTGATGCCAAATGCATATTGGGAGCAATAAGTCTCTTATCATCCGCACACTTCGAACATACTGAAAATTGCTCCACCTTGTTATAGAATAATTATTATACAGCCTCTGTTGAACATGAAACATATAATTGAGGTGTATGCTCAAATATTAACCTCTTGTGCTATAACGTGCATGCACGAGCTAGTTTCAAGCTTTTGCTAATTAATCTTTAGAGGGAGAGGTTAATTGGTGGTATTAGTTTAAAAGATGTATCATAATAGCTCCATTTTGCAGTCTATTAAAATGTACTGGAATATTTCTTATTCAATGGCTGTCAATATCGATTCCAAACGAAATGTGTCGTTAGATTTAGTAATGCCTTCTTTAAATATATTCAATATATTTGCGTGTGGAAGTCTTGATATTTATTTCGAAATACTCCTGTAGATGTCATTGTGAATTTTTACTTTGAGAACACTCTGAATGGGAGCTTTAATTTGGTTTAAAGCTTCCATTAAAAAGGGGGAGGGGAATGATTTAGTAGTTTTATTATTTAAAAATATAAAAATTTGTTTCTAATAAATTTTTTCTTTTTTCATTTCATTAGTTTATTGGACTATTCTACGCCAAAATTTTAGTTGCTTGATTCGACACATGATTCCAGAAATTACTTATTATTTTTTTCTGTACAGAAAAGAAATAATTTGTATTAAACTCTTTATTTTCCTTTCCTTTTCGAGAAATAAATTTTGGATTATAACCATTTGAAGTTCTCGCCATTATTTGCGATATATAAAATAAAATTAAGGAGAACTGCATGATACGACGTTATAATTATTTTTGCTCCTATGTTAAGAATCACTAAATTCATTAAATATCCTGAAACACTATTATTAAAATAACAAAAAATGGTAACCAAATAGCAATTATACAAAATTTATTCATCAAGGTGATGCATTTTTCATGAAGTTTTAAATAAGAATTTATCTGGTGCCAAAATTTTTGGAGTGGCCATTTATATTACTTTCCCATATATGTTTAGAGAAAACGTAGTAATTGTCTAAAAATTTGAATTCGAGATTTTAATGAATCTCTACGCTTTAGTTCACCTAAAGTTCAAAAAACACATTTTTGTAAAATTTCCGTTTCTTTGTAAGTGACAAAGTTAAAGAAAAAAGTTTTAGTTAGACTGATGAAATTTGACATATGGTCTTTACATTTGTAGATTTCTATCAAAGTTTGAGCAAATTCCTACCAGATGAAGTTTGTCCAGTAGTTCGAATACAAGTTAGTACGATCACTACAAAATAGATTTAGATTGATGGTGCACATTTAAGATTTATAGTGTGGATATTTATTAAATTTTGAGACTACAACCAGCGAAGAATTGCATGTATGTCAGTTTGCACTTCAAAAAGATAACGTGATTACTCAAAAATATGATTACTGAAATGTATAAAATTTGGTATAGGATTTTGATTACAAGTACAGCTTTTTATCAAATTTTTGTTCCAATCGGATAAGAAGAATACATTTAATATACAAATTCTATTTTCGGATACTATTAATCTAATTCCATGGATTAATCACGAAAAAATCTCTCCAAGGATGACGGATTCAGTAAAAACGCTGAATTCATGTCAAATATTAATGTCACTTCTTTTTCGCTAGTGTAAAAAAAAGCATTTGTTGAGAACACATTGATTAGAGTTGTGCAAGAAAGTTTTAAGGAGATCCCTCCAACTGATTTAATTGCATTTTATAAGAACAAATCGAAAAGAAGAAAATTGATCTGTACAGATTTACATTTCTAATTCCTTTAAAAGATATTAAATTCTAATGATTGCATTTAGTTCAATCACAACAATATCCATTTATATTCCATCAAACTAAATTATAAAAATACAAATAAAATCTTAATTTTTTAAGAATACATTGTTAACTTTGTTTTATGAATCAAGAATACTTTAAAACTTTCCTTTCTTCCCTCTCTTTTCTGATGTTATTCATCAGAATCGAGCAATGTATGGAAATCGATTGATGAATCGATTTTCCGATATTTTTAATACTAAGATTAATTTGAACCGAGGCATTAATTAATGGTGAACGGGTGTTACTAAATTGCAATGACTCGTCAAAATGAACACCATCATCGTTCTTTAGAAACTTGTTGCAGTACTTCGCTGCAACAGATTTCTAATGACGATAACTGAAATAACTTTTTAGTGACATTGAATAACTTTCTGAAATAATTTTCTAATGAATAATGACAATAACTGAAATTTTGTGCAACAATTTTCAATTGTAACTTTTCGTGCTGGTATTAAAAATTTTATGTGTTCCTATTCAATAATTTCTAAATTTTAATTTCTCGAGTTAAAGTTTTGAAATATTACATTTAGTTTAGAAAAAGGCGCAATTTTAATTTAAGTAGCAGCACGATAGTGCTAACCAAACCCTTACTATTAGAGATATGGCAAAAAAATTAAGTGCATTTAAGGTATATAAAAATTTATTATTATATTTATATCGATTCTTAGCAAATAATATTAGTTCTTTTTCGCAATTCCATTCATTTTGCTATTCGTAAAATTTACGATTTAATGCTATTGGAATCCTGAAATTTTAATGTTTTTCAAATTTCCGCACGAAACGCCTTGTAGCGTAAAATCAAATTCTGGTTTTTGTTCTAATTTATTGCAATAATTCTCCATTACATAATGTAGCTTCTGAACAGAGTCAAGGGAAGCTGTGACTTATGGTCTTTTTACAATTCCGCTACGGTTATCTGTCAGCGATTTAAGCCCAGTGAGAGTCTCTTGGTTTTTTTAGTAGGGTCAAAGAATACTGGAACAAAGAATACGAATTAATTAATTCATGCCCACATTCGCTTACACTAGCCCTTTTAGAAAGTGGTAACATTCAGGTATCACATATAGAACCCAGAACAAACATGCTCGAACCGGGATGCATATTCCTATTCCCTACCCTATTTCATGTATGGAGAAAAATAGAGCAATGTCATTGGTTCTCACCTGCCTCTATTCAGTGACGTCATGTTTGCTATCGCTCAGATTTTCGGAGCAACTTGGATTTGAAGCCTCTTATAATTAGATCGCATAAACGGAATGAATTTGGTTTAATTCTTTGCGATATTGTTACATATCCTAGTTATGCCTACATTGGTGTTTACCATCTATGTTTTTCCATTTAATAATATTTAAATTAGTTCCTTGTTAATTAAATAAGGAAGCATTTGGCTATGTCGCAAATTATCAAAAGTATTACCTTAATTAAAATCGAAATCGTGTCTATGCATTTCTATCCCAGTTTTAATAAATGCCTTGGTTGATTTTAATCAACTTTACATACTGATTTTTTATGCTAAGAAGAAAAAATACATGTTTTTCAAAATACAAATATTATTTAATTAAAAAGTATGATATACAATCATTACGAGCAATATGAACCAGAACTATTGTTTATAATGACGTCACACATTCGTCACAGAATGGGTGATGGTGTGAACCAATGACGTTGCTCAATATTCCTCTATACATGAAATAAGGTAGGAAATGGGAATATGTAACCACGACGCCTAGATCACGGGGAAAACGGGCTATCGGTATGCCAGGATACTGGCTACCATCGCGAGTGATTCACGCAAAACTGTCTCGTGTACTCTTTAATAAATGTTTTCCTAGAAAATACTTTGCATGGAAATAGAGTTTAACATCGACGAATACGTCTAGCTTATATAGTTTTTGAGTTATTTCCACAGACAGATAGACATTTTTGAAAAAAATTTCGAACTCGGGTGTTTGTTCTAAAGCTCAAATGAATTTTTTGACCATTACTGTACTTTCTTTATACATCGTTTACAAGTAAGTAAAGTCTCTTTAGTTCACAACAGCTGAGTTGCTTATTCATTAGAAAAAACATTCAACTTTTTAAGATAAAATAATAAATAATATCTAGATTACTAACCAGGTCCAGATTAATATCTAGATCATTAGAGGCCGCCGTGGCCTGGTGGTAAGTTCTTGATTTTGGAACAGAAGAGTACGAGTCCCGATTCATCCGAAAAACCGCCGTGTAAGTGGGTCTAGTGCACGTTAAATCCGTCAGGGACAAATGGCCTCCCGTTGGTGTGGAAGTTTGGAGATGAGGATCCAGCTCAAGTGTCATCCTCATCATCTAACCACGCCTTAAAATTGCGAGGGCCATCTCAAAATAGCCCTAGAGCTGCTTTAAAACGGGATGTTAATATAACTAAACTAAATCCAGATTAGTAACCAGATCCAAATTAGTATCCAGAGCTTGGATATCCCAGATTTATTGGGGGCCGTGGTAGCCCGGTGGTAAAGTCTCGGCTTCGGAACCGGAGGGTTTCAGGTTCGAGACTCGATTCCACCGAAGAACCGCCGTGTGAGAAGGTCTGTTGCACGTTAAATCTGTTAGGCCAAATGTCCTCCCGCTGGTGTGGAGAGGGGGTGCCAGTTCAGGTGTCGTCCTCGTCATCTGACCGTGGTTCAAAATGACGAGGTCCGTCCCAAAATAGCCCTCGTGTTGCTTTAAACGGGTCGTTAATATAATTAAACTAAACTAAACTAAACCCAGATTTATTGGAACTGTCTCTAATATAGTTCTTGTTCAAGTAAAAATTTCTTATAAACACACAGAAAAAAATGGTTTGGATTATCTTAGTGAATAAATATTCCTTTCATGCAGGATTCAATGCATAATTTTACTTAAATATACAATATAGATTATTTATGCAAACATCTTTTATGTTATACAAATTGATTTTTTTTTACAAAACTACGCTCTTCTGAAAAATGTTTTTAAACTTTTCTGTGAGTAAAATGTACTGAATACTTGTACTAATACTTAAAATTAAACCGTATTGTTTTAATTCGAAAAATAACTAAAAAATACAATCGAAATTGAGTTTTATTACGATAATAGTACTTGAAACGGAAATAGTACTGAATCAGTTAAAATTTCCCACTAATGGAAACGTTTAATTTTCCTGAAAGGTCTCGCGATTATATTTGCATTCAATTCCACAGCTTCATAAAAAGAACCAAATATAATAAATATTTGGAATACTTTTTTAACTCCTTTTTTATAAGTAATATTGTTTTTAATTTTTTCTTGAAAGAATTCCTCTTTAATCTCTTCTCTCTTCATTAAATCACTTTAGATGGAAACTCTGGAAATCTGATCTTTGAAGTTACACAAAGTTTCTGATAAGGATTAAAGTGGCATCTGGTTCGGTCTGACTTGCGCATGCGCTGAAGATGACTATGGGATGAGAGGGAAAAGGATCTTTTTCGCCAAGGATACTTCTCGCCCTGGATGCAACCTGTTCGGCAGCTGATTTGTGTGGTCGGAGGAGATAGAGCTATGTAGGCAGCTGCAACCGATTCGGCTTTGCATCGGAAATTTTATTCGGCCAAAGGTAAAAACAATTTTATTTCAATGCTTTTTTTATACACCACGGTTTTTGTGTTTTCATAATTTCGGTATAAATTTTTCCTCTTGCTTCCCGAGGTTTTTTTTTTTTTTTTTTTTGGTATATTTATCTCCACACACCTCTCTTGATGTATTTTGAAACTTTATTTAATACAGAATTTAGAGCATACAAATTTGATTTCGAACATTTGTTTGGTTAATTAATTTCATCATAAAATATCACAAATAATCCAATTTAATTATATTAACCCTCAAAAAATTTAAATTATCTTAATTTTTTTTATTTATGAAAAGCTTTTGTATGACATAATCTTAATTATTGAAAGTGAAATTTTTTTAAAACGTTTAATTGAAGAATGTTTTTCTTGTTTACGATATATTGATTCAAAAAGTATTGAAACTTTTTCAAATTTAAACAAACTTAAGCATTTTATTAATAAATACTAATGTTTTATTTGCTGTTCTTATAATTTATTTGCTCGATACTTATTATTATTTAATTTTTCAAATGGTAATTTCTTGTAGTTATTTTCTAAAAAAATATTATATAGTTCATAATGTAAAATCCATTTTTTATTAAGTAAATAGTTAAAAAATTGCCATTTTAAAATGACAATATTGAGTAATTTTTTACTTCTTGATGGATCATATAAAAAATTAAACTTTTTCAATTTTAGTAAACGATAAACGTTTTAATCGTGAATTATATTGTTTTATTTGCTGTATTTATGATTAACTTGCTATTTGTTGATTAAAAACTATTTCAAACTGTTATTACTTTTATGAAGGCAATTTTTCAATTATATTCAATTTATAAAATAAACATATTTTTTATTAACTATAGATTTTGTATAAAATTTTTAATTGCTAAATATTTGACAAATTTGTTCAGTCTTTTTCAGTTAAATATTGCCACAAGAAAAATAAATCAATTTTAAGTTTGATTTTCTTACATTCTAATTTTTTTGATAATTAGAATTTGTTTTGGTGGCTTAGGTTTGAATTAATGAAGTTCTATTAATGTTAATTTTAAATTTCTTTCCCATTTTTTTGTACTATTTCGAAATTATTCCCAATTCAAAAATTCGCATGCCTCTCAAAATTGGCAGTTTGATTTTGTTTTAATTCTAATTTGTTTTAGACCTTTAGTAATTATTTTAAAAATCCATTTTTTTGCTGTTTTGGTGTTTAATTTTTGCGCTTTCTTAACTTCTTTCTTTTGCTCCTATTTTATTGCTCTTCCGTGCTGAGATTCTATGTTGAATAATGAAACTTAGTTATTTGAAATTGCATAAATTTACTCTTGTTAATATAGTGAACAATTCGTATGTATAAATTTAATGTGTTTTGTGTGCTTCTTTTAAAATATTTTGTGATTAGAAAACTCGGGTGTTTTTCAGTGTTTTTATAACATGCACGAAAATATTATTTTGATTACTTAAAAAAATGACTTTCATTTAAGTGGATTATAATCATATCGAAATAAATATTTGACAGGTTTCCATTTTAGTTCTCTTTCTGTTGGATGTCTAGTTTTGTTATTTTAATCACCCTGAATCTGAATTAACATTTTTAAACATGAAGTATGTCAAAGAATCAATAACAATTTAGTTTGGAATTTTTGTTAGGATGAAACTTCTAATTAAAAAATATGCAAGATTAAAAAGATGTCTAGTCAATTTTTTTTAAACTTTGGCCTGAATTCTATTTACATTATTCTTAGGTTTCAGATTTGAATAATGAAAAGGCATAGTTTTTAAATCGTAGCTTTAATTATATATTTTGAATTCTAATATTCTTTTCTAACTCTAATATCGTTTCAATTCTCCTTCTTTAACTTACAATTTTATATAAAAATAATACAATTTCCCATTGCTATTAAAGTCTGTTTCTTGAATTGATTGCGCCGTAGTAGCCTAATGGTAAAATCTAGACATTGGAATTGGAGGGTTTCAGGTTCGGGACTCGATTTCACTGAAGAACCGTTGTATAAGTGGGTCTGGTGCACGTTAAATCGGTCAGGGCCAAATGTCATCTCGTCAGTATAATTTGGAAGTTTGAAGTGGTGCTGCAAGCTCAGGTGTCGTCCTCGTCATCTGATAACGGTTCAAAATAGCCCTAGTTCCGCTGTAAAACGGAACTTTAATATAATTAAACGAATTGTTGGATTGCTTAAAGCTGTGTTCAGTCAATATTTTAAATATCGAAATCAATATCAAAAAACAATATTTTAATTATTTTTAATGAAGCGGAATTTTAATCAACTCTTTGTGAAAAATAATTCACTATTTTTAACGAATGTATTTCTCCAACTCGTAATGAATTATATTTCAACAATGCAAATTTTTAATTTTATTATTTGAGCGTAAATTAATCAATGGGTTTTTAACTTTATACTATCTTGTTAATATTATTAGGATCATCATACATTAATATGGATTTAAACTTGTCGCCCTACTTTAACGAGCAGCATTCTCGCAATGGAACTTCTGCTTTAAATTAAATTTGCACAATGGACATAAATCATTCTGATTGGTCAGTTATGCATACAAAGTGGCAATTAATTGTTGGAAGAAATCTCGAAATTGGTTTAATTATTGCGGTTGCAGATTCTGCAAAACTTTATTTTTCCATATTTTTCGAAAATATAGGATAATAGTGAGACATTCGACATTGGAGATGTATCTAACATCAAAGATTATCGAATAAAGTAAATGGAAATAGTTATAACTATTGTAGCTGGGGAATCTAAGGTTTTTCTCCACAGCGAATATTCATTAAAATAGAATTTTCCTTGGATGCCTTTTGAAAACAGAAGGGTTGTGTATTCAGCTGAATATTGTTGATATATATATGATTATAAACTTATATATAAAATGAAAATTGGCGAAATTGGATCAGTAGTTGTAATTAGAGTGGTTAGTTTATCGTATTGCCATTTAATTTAGCTATTGTTTTTTTTTCCATATCATGATATATAATTGTAATTTGCATTGAAGTTTCATGACGTCAATGTTAAATTAGGATGTTCTTTTATATTCTTTTAAATATTATGTATTTACGAAACAAGAACTTGGTTTTGATATTAATGAGATCTATGTAGGAATAGACTTCATGGATTTGATAAGAAACTAGATAATGAAGACAATGCTTCAGGAGACATTTCAATCTCCAAATTTCAAAATATTTACATGAAATCCTATTTGGAGAGACCTACGTTCGTACACAAGGTGAATTTTGTCTAAATTCGGTTTAAAATATATATTTATTACACGTGCCAAGAAGACTAGCTTTGACGATATTATTTCTCTTGTCTTCCAATATTTGTGAACTTTACAGTTTGCAAACACAAATACAGAGCACGAATCAAGATGAGTAGGATCGATAGTTTCATGTCTGCACACGAGATATAAGGGAGAGTCACTAAGCCCAAGCCAATACAGGAATGCGGACAAACAACCATGGCCTGTAGTAAAGCGAGAAAGTGCCACAGCTGTACTTGGAATTTAGTATAGATTATGTATACTCCAAGCAATGAAGCCTATGGCTTATTAACAGTCACACAGTGGTCTTTGCTTTATCCTGGGGGCATACCTCATTACCTGGACTTTAGACTGAATGGAATGAGAGGCTTTTCGGAGATCTCTGGAGGAATCTTGCAGCCCTTATGGCCAAAATGTCGGCAGCATCGTTTCCAGAAATCCCGCAGTGAGCTAAGTTGGCTTTGTATTTTAATGGCGCAAAAGCCAGTTATAGCCATGCTGTGCAAATTATGGTGAATATATAAATGCGTAGTATTACGAAATTACAGTGAAAAAGTTATAGAATGCATCCAATTTGTTTTAAAAAAAAGGTTGTGTTTAAAATCGAGTAGCATACTATAAAACTAATCACCTATATAAATAAAAATGAATGTTTGTCTCTTATGCGGAGCCGTGCAATTTATCAGATAAACTGCTGTAAAACTTTGAATAATTAATTTTTGCACTTATTTGTTTCTGCTGAAGATGGAAAAAAATTACTGCCAACCCTAAAGTCTTGAGTAATATTAAAAAAAAATAGAGTTGATATTATTTACGCCGTTTCTTATTATATATCATTCAATTTCAATGAATGTATTCATTTCTGATACGAAAATAAATATTCTGTCAATCAGTCCTAATTAAACAAGACGGTTATTTTAAACTTCCAACGATATTTCCAAAATTATTTCTTCTTCGGCAGCAAAGCACCAGTTTAGTTTAGTTATATTAACATACCGTTTAAAGCAACACGAGGGCTATTTTGGGGTGGACCTCGTAATTTTGAACCAAGATCAGATAACGAGGACGGCATCTGAACTGGCACCCCTTCTCCACACCACACCAACGGGAGGACGTTTGGCCTGACAGATTTAACGTGCAAGAGACCCCCTCACACGACAGTTCTTCAATGGAGTAGAGTCTCGAACCTGAAACCCTCCGGTTTCGAAGCTGAGACCTTACCACCAGGCCACCGCGGCCCTCAGCAACGCACCAGGTACCAGCTATTATGACCAAAAAAAAAGCCTAACGATTGTAAATAAAGATATCAGGGTGAGGAGTTTATTCCAATAGGTCCCCCTCAGGGGCTCACCTTCTTTAGGTGAGTACGGGTGTCCCAATCCCGAGGTACCCAGGGATCTTTACTCCCTTTAGGTTTATACTCCTCTACGCCTCCTGCTGTCTCCTTTTTTTTTCTTTCCCTCGAGGGTAGGCGAGGGAGCTCTCCATGGGAAGCTGTCGCCGCTCTGTTTGCTTCTTGCTTCTCATGGACAGCAAATACCCCCACGTGTTTGCCGTGCGTGGCGACCCATTAGACGGGTGGTACACTTTGGTCTCCGGTGTATCAATCGGCTGGTATCCCAGGCACTCAACTGGGCTGCTCAAGGGGATCAAGCGAAGGGGTCACTCCTTGGGCTTGGCGTTAAGGGTGGTCACTGTCCCCGGGGGTGACTCCCAGCGTATAGGTTCTGGTCAGCATTATGGCAAGTACCGAGGTTGGAGAAATTCCAGAGCCGGCGACTACCATCCCTTGTTGGGCTCCGTGGTGGGCGATGCCGCCGGACCCGAATTACTCTCAATGTCATATGGGTTTTTTTTCTCACGTCACTGTAGCATCATCCAATTCTCGTTTCATGATTATTAGCACTCAAAACACATTTCATAGAGTTTCTCCTTTCCTTGTAAACAAATTAATACAATCGACAATTGGTGAAGTACAAAACATAAAAAAATTACGCTCTGGCGACCTTTTGTTGCAGACTTCAGAAAAACAAGCTATTTTTATTAGCAAACTTACCAAATTGGGAGATTTTCGATTCAAACATCTTTGCATAAAACTTTAAATTTTTCACGTGGTGTTATCTCTGAGCCAGATTTCATCGACTTGTCTGAGGGAGACCTCGTGACAGAATTTTCCGATCAGCAAGTATGCGCCGCACATCGTATTAACATCCGACGTGACGGTCAGCTTATACCAACGAAGCACATCGTCTGAACTTTCCAAACACCAGGCCTACCTAAATCCATCAAAGCGGGATACCAAATTTGTAGAATCCGGCCTTACATGCCTAACCCTCTCAGGTGTTTTAAATGTCAAAGGTACGGACATTCACAGCAAGCATGTCGTAGTAAAACCACCATGTGTGCGAAATGTGCTGAACCTGGACATGATGTAAATAACTGTAATTCAGATACCATGAAATGTGTCAATTGTTCTGGGCTTCATACTGCTTTCTCAAAGTCTTGCCCTAAATGGATTCTTGAGAAAGTGGTAATATCCACGAAAATACGAAAAAACGTATCCTTCGCAGAAGCGAGAAAATTAATCAATGACAGAACTCCAAAAGTTGGTGTAGCGTACTCTGGTGCACTTAAAGCAACACTAATATGTAGTAGTGCCCAAACAGATTCTCGCATTACTCAGTTACCACCGACTAGTCCAGTTTTAAAACAAATGACAAAATCGCCAGGGGTCTCCGCTGTTTCTTCCCTGTCATCCAATTGCCCTGCAATAGATAAAACCACCAAGCACCATCGTAGTAGTAAAGCAAAAATTTCCACTTCATCTTCTCATAAACCAATTCAAGTACATGCAAAGCAAAGAACGAAAAAGAAAGCACTAATGAACCGACACCTTGTAGCGAAAGATTTCTTAAAAACTCATACATCGTCTTCTGAATTCTCCGATATGGAGCTAGATCCTTCAACCTCTAAAAATCAATCAGGTGGGGAGAAAAAGAAAAAACCTCCAGACAAAACCCAATCTTGATGGCCAAATTTGTGTCCTGGAACTGCCGTGGTTTCCGTACTAAAACAACTCAGATTAAAGACTTAATTAATGAAACCCCTCCGATTTGTATAGCTCTGCAGGAAACTTATTTGAAACCTTCCGACTCTATGAAAATAAGACATTATAGCCTTATACGAAGGGATAATGAATCTGATCGGGCTACAGGAGGTGTTGCCCTCCTTGTATCCCATAATGCACCTTCGTCTGTCATTCCATTACATACAAATTTGCAAGCTGTGGCTGTTCGAGTCTTGAACCCTTCTTTGACGACAATATGTTGTCTTTACTTGCCACCCAGTACTCCGGTTGAATTAAGAGAACTAAATGCCTTAGTGGATGAATTACCATCTCCTTTCATCATAATTGGTGATCTAAATGGTCATAACCCTCTCTGGGGAAGCGAAGATGTTAATCCTGATTGAAGAGTTTATTAATAACCATTCATTGTGCTTGCTCAATAATGGAGAAGAAACATATTTTCATCACAGGAGCAAAACCTTTCATTCGCTAGATCTCGCAATATGTTCACCTTCATTAGCTCCGTACCTGAATTTTAGAGTAGGAACTGACTTGCTTGATAGCGACCATTTTCCCATATTTTTAGATAAATTAATTGGAAATGATGTAAATCATTCACGTCTACCACGATACATTTTTCAAAAAGCTGACTGGATAGACTTTACTTCAAGGGCTCTGATAACACGGAATATGGTAGAGAATGGGGACTTAAATGACGTTGTAAATTCTATAACTGACACTATTATAAAAGCTGCAGATGCTTCTATCCCAAAATCGAGGTCAGGAAAAATCAAATATAAAAAACCATGGTGGAACCCAGATTGCACAAAAGCACAAAAAGATCTTAAAAAGGCCTGGAATGTTTTTAGGCGGCGTCCTACAACAACTCATTTGATTCTTTTTCAAAAAGCCAAATCTATAGCAAGACGAGTTAAGCGGCGAAGTCAAAGGACTTATTGGATCAAATTCGTATCAGGTATAAATTCTTCTGTAACTTCCAAATATATGGGGACCAGCATTCGAAAAGTGTGCGGTATATACCCTGATCATTCCATTTCTTGCCTTAAAAAGAATGGGAAAGACATTTCCAGTGTACAGGAAATGGCTGATGCTCTTGCAGAGGCTTTTTCCTCTGTGTGTTCATCGAGTAATTACAAGGAACCTTTTCTCACGCACAAAAAACACCAAGAAAGGATCAAATTGTGCTTTAAAACGCAAAAGCATCTCTCGTATAACGCCGATTTTACTATCTTGGAACTGCGCAGAGCATTATCTGTCACGAAACAGACAGCACCGGGACCGGACGGAATTACCTATTCAATGCTGCAACATTTACCAGATAGATCCCTCAAAAATCTTCTGTTCCTATATAACAGAATTTGGAGGGAGCATGTGTTTCCTGATAAATGGAAATTTGCTATAATTCCTGTACCAAAGCCTGGAAAGGATCCTCAAGAACCATCTAACTATAGACCAATAGCTCTCACCAGCTGCTTGCGTAAGGTCTTCGAAAAAATGGTAAACGCCCGCCTCGTTCATATACTGGAGAAAAATGAATTCATTTCTCCTTTCCAAAGTGGTTTCCGAAAGACTCGTTCAACAATTGATAATCTTTTGGCTTTGGAAACGGATATTCGAACTGCCTTTATAAAAAGGAATCATTTGGTATCGGTGTTTTTCGACATAGATAAAGCATATGATCGAACATGGAGATACGGGATCATGAAAAATCTTTACGAACTCAATTTTAGAGGGCAGTTGCCCCTTTTTATCCAAAATTTTTTACACTAGAGATATTTTAAAGTACGGCTTGGTAATACCTATTCCAATGTTTTTAGTCAGGAAGGACTTCCACAAAGCTGTATATTAAGTGTGACACTATTTTTATTAGCTATTAACTCTATTTTATCTGTTATACCAGCAACTGTTAGCAAGACGCTATATGTAGATGATATGCAAATTTCTTGCTATGCCCGAGACATGCGATGCATTGAAAGACAGCTTCAGAAAGCGATAAATAACATTGTAGATTGGTCAAATAAACACGGCTTCACATTTTCCCCTCAGAAAACAGTCGCTATGCACTTCTGCAAACGCCCTCTCCATCCGGAGCCAGAGTTGTTTTTGAGCGGTAATCCAATTGCCATTCAGAATCAACACAAATTTCTAGGAGTAATTTTTGATAAAAGACTGACTTTCCTATCTCACATTGCATATTTGAGGACTAAATGTCTGAAATCATTAAACATTCTGAGAGTTTTATCCAATACTTCTTGGGGTGCTGATCGAACGTGCTTGCTTAGAGTCTACCGCGGTATCATTCGATCAACAATCGATTATGGGTGTGTTATTTATGGCTCTGCCAGACAATCTTACCTTAAACGTTTGAACGTTGTCCATCATCAAGCTCTCCGATTGTGCATCGGAGCATTCAGGACATCACCAGTAGCTAGTTTATGTGCTGAGGCGTTTGAGCCTCCTTTGTCTAATAGAAGAACGAAGCTATCACTATTTTATTTTTACCGTATTTTATCCAATAAACGACATCCTTTTCATGAGAAAATTCGGAATGACGTTGACGACCGTTTGTTTAATTCCCGCAAATCCTACATACCTCATTTGGGATTGCGTATTCGAAGAATATTACCAAATGATTTTAGTGATATACAGATATACTCGGATGATAATCTGAATTCAGCTCCATGGATAGAAAATAAATTGCACTACGAAGACCCTTTTAAACAATTTAGAAAATCGGACACTGATAGCAGGGTTTTTATTTCACTTTATAAACACCATCGGGAATTTTATTGCTCTTATGAACCCATTTTTACGGATGGTTCTAAGTCATCTGATCATGTTGGTTGCGCATTTGTCCATGGTCATCGCATTATAAGTTATAAACTTCATCCGTTTACTTCTGTTTTTACCTCTGAATTGACTGCTATTTACTTAGCCCTCAAATATATTGATGAAAAACAGATCCATAAGTCTGTTATTTACACAGATTCTCTGAGTGCTCTGCAAGCTTTAAACTTGTCATCTCTTGATCATCCGCTTCTACAGGAAGTGAAGAAGATATACCACCTTCTATGTGGAAAAAATATTAGAGTTTTGCTTTCCTGGATCCCATCACATGTGGGTATTTCTGGAAATGAAATCGCAGATACAGCAGCTAAGTCAGCGAGCGTCCATTTGCCCCAACGTCTTTCTTATAAAGATATGCGCACAACTATAATTCGTTGGTGTTATCGCCAGTGGCAAAATCAATGGGACATGGTGACTAACAACAGGCTCCATTTTATTAAACCACAATTGTCCAACTGGTCTTCAAAACTAAGTAGACGCTATGATGTAATTTTAACCCGACTACGTATTGGTCACACTCGCCTGACACATAGATTTTTACTCTTTTCCGAGCCTCCCCCAATATGTGATGATTGTGGAGTTGTGTTAACTGTTCGTCACATTCTGATGGAATGCACACGCTTTATTGACCTTCGACGTAACTATTTTAAATCCGACAATCTTAACTTGGACTTTTTATTGGGTGAAACTCATCACCCAAACATTTTCTTATATATTAAAGATGCTGGAATTTTACATGAAGTTTAGTCTGGTTTTAATAACTTTCACCCTTTTTTAACATTTGAGTAGTTTGAACACAAGCAATTACATTTTTTACAATACAAAACTAATTTTACTTTTATCTTAATGGAGAAATTTTACGCTGTTTCGGCGCAGTATATTCTATATCAGGATCTTGCGCCAGAAATTCAAATCCAAATCCAATCCAATCTTCCAATAGGTCATTAAGAGATAAAATTTTTGTATTAAAAAGGATCGAGGTTGGAGGCTAAAAATTAGACACTCGGTTAAAATATGCACAACTGAATAGTGCGTTTGGCACTCAATACTAGTAGTCGCAGTTTTATCAAAATACTTGTGTGAAACGTGTATCCCGATTCAAAGGCTAGTCAGAATGATGTCCTTTCTCTCAAATAAGGCACTAGACTATTGGCTAGGTGTGGATTTTAACCAATTAAATTTGTTATTTTCCTGTAAATCCCATTGTTGCTACCGCATTTTGTAAATATACTTCTTTATGTAGCATTTAACATCAGTCAGAGACTGATATGTTAAGTGTGGTTGATACAGGTTTAGCAGCAGTGAGCTGGAATCAACAAGAAAGAAATAGATTAACACAGAGCTCTCTGCACTCCAGTACATGAGTGTATATATAATATGCTTAAAGTCACAGTACCGAGATTTGGTCACCAGGTGCCATGATAATATTTGATTAGAATAATGGTCAGAGTAAATATTAACGCTTAATTTGGGAGGTGAAAATTTTAGACAGCTGGGGGAGATGAGATCTAAAAGACCGCAATTTCTTAGCTATAGAATAAAATTTTTCAATAAAAGTAATAGATTGAAAATCAGTCAATATATTTTGCAGACATTTTTCTTGCGATATAAATGTGTTTTAGGAATTTTTCAAAATATTTTATCACTGAAAATGTTGGAGCATACATTTTTTTCTCAAATTACATGTAACAATAAATAATATTCTTGAAAAAACATATTACTTTATATTTCTTAAATACTATTTCTTTTCAGTATATTGAAGAGGCATAGCGAAAACAATATGATGTAAAATTCAGCAATTATATGAAACATAAAAAAATTGACAATAGGTAAAATTGATCTTTTTTTTCGGCTTGTGTAACTTTCATAGCACGGTTTTCAAGGGCATTTTAAACTTTCAGGTTAAGAACTATTGTAAAAATCAACCTATAAATTATTTATATATCTCTCTTGGTATATATTATATTAATTTTTTTAGAATGCATTATCACTAGAAAAGTTAAGTATGTTTGAACATGCGTATCAGAATCAGTTGAATGCTAACTTTCATCGAAAACTCTTCTATACAATTATTCTTATCACTAAAATCACGTTCTACTTCATTTAAAAGTGTCTAGAGCATTGCTTCATATCAAAATTCAGTAAATTTGATGACATTTCTGGGCCCAAATTTTCGCGCCATCTGCTAAGCCTTGTTTATCACTGGGACACTAACAGGGAGGAGAGGCCTCAGTGATAGCGCTGAAAGAAATAACTGAATTATTTTAAAAACCATCTGTTGAAGGCGGTTGAAAAGGCCCACATGTGTATTAAAGGTCATGAAACAGGAAGCTACGAGAGCAATCCATTCAATTGAGCTAAAAATAGAATAGGAATGACCGAAAGTCCATCGCTAGCGGTCTCCCATACCGCATATTCCCAGTTAAAGGTTAAGATCAGTCTCTCCGAAAATTTCTAGCATGGGTTTCCATGAAAGTATTTCCTCCCTTAATCCCATGCTTAAAAATAGTTGATCTTGGATAAGACTGTGAAAGCACGAGTGTTCAGAGTTTTTTTCTTTCAACCTTTCAATATCAATTTTTTTCTTCCCAAAATTAAGACAATTTAAGGCTTTAATGCTTCAAATAAAGAATAAATAGCTATTCTGCAAAAAGAAACAAAAATTAACAGGTACAATTTTTAAGGTGTGTCACATGTGCTCCAGTGGTCTTTTTAAATGGGGCGCATGTGTCAAGGTAACCATATAAAATAAGGAAACGTTTTCACTAATTTTTATAATCTTTCAAAATTTTATTGTAAGAATTATTATCAAATGCATATCCAAAATTATTCATGGTATTTTTATATATGATGCATGGCGAAATTTTATGCAGAGTGCAACTTTACTCATAGCACATCCACTTTTCCTTCTTATTTCTTTATTACTAAGATATATTTCAACATTATTCAAACACATGAACGTTATCACAAAAATCATTGAGACTTATATTTCAATAAACTACTCTCTTACTTATCTCTTTATATGATTTTTAAAAATTCAGTGGGACATATTTGTCCCTGTGGGTCCCAAAGGCTTAAAATCCCACAAATGAACATTTTTTTTGTTTGATAGTATTGTAAAAAATCATTGTTTTCGACGTTTTTTGGCAAGCGAGTGTCAATAAATTTACAAAATTTTAATAACAAAACACCATGAGAAATATTTTTGTTTCAAATGTGAAATATCAGCACAGTATCGTTGCGATTTTCAATTATAAAATCTGTATATTAACGTACAGACCAATAAGCTGTCAATATTTTAATATATTTTATTTACATTTGATATGAATATACAATCTAGACTTTAAAACAGTAAAAAAAAAACTCTGAGAATAGATTTTTTAAGAAGTTGAATAGAAATCTACGAATTTAATATAAAGATTACATATCGTATTTTTTTATGCAGCTTAGTTATTTCTTTAATAATGGGTCACGGTGGCTTGGTGGTGGAGGTCTAGGCTCGAGAGCCATAGAGTTTCTGGTTCGAAACCCAATTCCACCGAAGAACCATAGTATAAGAGTGTCTGTGGCCTTTTTAATTCGACAACGCCAAACGTCCTACGTTGGGAGTGATGTGGTGGAGAAGAGGAGTGCCAGCTCGGGTGTCGTACTCGTCATTTGACAACGGTTCAAGATAATAAGATCCGTCCTAAAATAGTCCTGGTGTTGATTTACCACGGGTAATTAATATAACTAAACTAAAACTAATTATCGGGCTTGTTAAATATATGTATCGTATAAAATAAAAACAGCTTGAAACATTTGTTAAAATCTCTTATTGTAATCATTAAAATATTCAAATGCTTAACAGCCTTAGTAATCGTTACAATTGTAATCATTATCTTTTATTTCTTTTCTCATATATAAAATATATAAAGAAAAGAAAGAAAGAAATATCTTTGTGAATCGAAGCTGAAACCACATTCCTTTCTCTTTGAACTAAGCCGAGTTAAACGCATGAGAAATTCAATTAAGCAGTCTGGGTGAGATAAGAAAGACAAATTAAATGTGCTCGTATATTTTAATGGAAGAATATCGACTCCTAACTTCAAAAGAGTGGGAAAATCAAGTTAAATAACTTCTGCCACCAGGTGAAGTGATTATATTCGCTAAAAATATGCGTAAGGTTAAAAATAAAAATAAAACTTTCGGTTATACTGAAAGACGAAGTTTTATCATTTTCTCTTCAGATTAAGTTTAGTAAAATGCCTGTGATCCTTACACGAAAGCATTATATTATTTTGAATGAAATAAAGAAAAAAATTAAATGTATTCATATTTTATAACTCCCGTTTAAAGAAGATAATTGACTTAGTTTCCAAGGAGAAGAAGCCATCAGGCTTTCAGTACTTGTATATTATAAGGCAATAATTCCTCTCATTTGAATTAACTGTCGTTTAAAGGCGAAGAGTGAAAAGATGAAAGAATAGAAAATTTTACTCTTCGTACCATTTCCACTCTGTTTCATTAAGATTAATGCTACCGAAAAGAAATAATGCGAAAGATAATGTAATTATTTCTAACGAGGAGCCATAAGCTGAATCGTCTATAAAACTAGACTATCAAAAAGAAAAACTACATAGAGTATGATGCACCTTGAAACTTAGTCACTTTCTATAATAATGGCTTAATCTCTTCCCGTATATAAAATTGTTAACCTTAATCAAACTGAATGCAATAAGTGCTCAGAATTTTATTTTTACAGTCCAACACATGAGCGTTTTGTCAGTATTTGCCTATTAATTGCATGCTCGTGGAAGCGCTCGGAATATTTTATTCTTGGGGTTTTCAGTGAGCTAAAAGCTTCCCTCAACGAACTTTTAACTTTAATCTAATTAGAAAATTTCCTGCTAATTAGATTTAATGTCTGCTTAATATTTGAGTTATACCTTATTGCACGCATTTACTATGTTTTTGTAAACTGTCGTACGTTTTTCATGGAATGTTGTCATATGAAGCATCGCTTTCAACTTCTCTAGAAGCACAAAGATATAACGATTACTGAGCAATATTATTCAAATTTAAAATAATAAAATGCAATTTTTTCTAATTTTGTAATCACTTGGAATTTCTCATGTGGAACAAAATTTAACTGAAATACATCGATTAATCTAATTATTAAGTTAGAATAATATTAAAATAATAACATCAGGAATAATGTATACTTTTCAAAATATCAGTTTTCTACATTAGGATTTGAACGAAAAAAAAAAAAAAGAAATTCGTTGAATTTTTCCATCTTTATAAACATCGAACAGTAAACAAGTATAAAAATACACAAAAATAATTGTAATTGATCTTTTCTAACAACGATTTGTTTCTCTTGTTGAAACAAGAGTTGTAATTTTTATCATTATGGCATAAACCTTCAGAAAATTATCCCAAAAAAGGCAAGTAAAAAAATTCTTCAATAGTGATAATCTCATTAATGAAATAATTATTTTTCAGATTTCCCATTAATTATATTTGTTTTAATTAGTATTAATATCCTGTAGCCGAAGATGAATTATTATAGGTCCAATTTCTCAACAAATATATACCTATACTTTTTTTACTGCAGCCACAAAGCCATTCATTAATATTTCTTGTAGACATTTGTCTACAATAGTGGAATTTGATGCATTTTTGATTGTTAACACGCTATTGTCATGTTTAGCAGAAAACCGGACATTAAATCATTAAGACTTACCTTCAATTTTAGAAACTGTAATGTTTTACATAAATAAGAGAATTTAATATTTGCATTAGATGAACATCAATACCTAAAGGAATAACTGAAATTCATACTAAGTATCTTTATTGGCAAAATCCATGCCAAAGAATATGTGAATTAAAAATGCATATAATTTTCGTTACTTTCGAGTGATTACAAGTATCTATTTCTCTAAAAATATTAAAAAATATGGTGCTCTTCGTCTTCAACATAAAACCAAGTATATTAAACATGAATTGTATTTTGAAAAAAATATAGCACTTTTTTAGTGTAGAAACAAAAAGTATTGGTGTCAAAAAAAAAAAAAAATCGATCTTGAAATTTTGAGGAAATTGCACGTTTTCGATTCTCTGTTTCTGAAATTGTTTTTAGAATTGTATCTGTCGCTGTATCTGTTATCACAAACACTTTACAATCCTTTAAAGTATATGAATAAAATCTGATGTATGACTTTCTATAAATAAAGACTGAAATCAATAAAGAAAGTCTTTCAGTCTGGATATCCATTTATAAGGGGAAAACAATAACTGCAACACTACAGTTGTATTAATCAAATTGGTACATATATTGAGCATTAAAAGTAGTTTATTCTTTCGGCATATATTTTTGCAAGAATTTCGACCTACAACTCAAGAGCTCAACATAGATTTATGAAATTTGGTGCGTAATTGCATCATCTAAATGAATGTTCAGTTTTTTTCCATAACTCTACAAAGCACAGATAAATCTTGTGTGGAAGAGTTCATGTTGAATTGTATGCTCAGACTTTTGATATTTAATTTAAAATCTGTGCGTATGTCTTATTTGCAGCAAAATCAGTAAAAATCAAACGCATACAACTGATGGAACTTTTTTCATCTTTCAAAGTAACATTCTTATGCTGATCCTGGTTAACGCATCTAGTTATCAGATTTGGTAACAACCTTTTATTTGAAAACACACAAATAAAAGGATGATATTTGAATTAGACACCTTATATTCTTTCTTGATTTGACGTTCCTCTTAGCTAATGAGACAGTATATCTAAAAAAAGATAACATGAATATCAGTCATGCTGTTAAATAGTATATAAGATTTTTTTTTTTAAATGAGTGAAAAGAACTTCGAAATGAAGAACTTTGAAAGTCATTGAAGAAAATTGAGAATTTGATTATAAAATATTTTATGTGCTTGAGTGTTTTGGTTTACGGAGTAGCATTAAAATCATAAATATAATCATCACATATAATCATATACAATAATTATTATTACATATACCATATACGAACAGTCTCGCAGCCGAGGATACCTCGTAATTGATAATGAGAAGCTTTGCATGGTGGTTGATTCTCGCCAACCTGGTGTTGCACAAGAAGGGGAAATTCTGGCTTTTCCTATCGATGACGGAATGCTTCTTTAGGGAAGGGTTGTACCGTGTCCAGTGATGCCTCTGAGGGTTGAACCATTGTTCCAGCGATTGTTGTTGCTGCAACGGTCCGGTCATTCAAGTTATTCAATAAGCCTTCCAGCTGGTCGGAGTAGCCAGTTTTTGATTTCCATTTATAAATATTATATCATGAATATACCAGCCTTTCGTCAATGTCGACCAGATCTTGTTAAACATTGCAAATAAAATTGGAAACTTTATGGTTAACGGAAAAACCACATTTATCACATGCTTTTGGTTACTATATTTGGTGAATTATCGCCATTCTTGTTTGGCGATGGTACCGTTTGAACTACATTTGAATATTAACAAAATTGTAGTATGAAACTTCTGCCGTTTTGATTTTTGAAATTTCAACAACTGTTTTTTAGATTGCATTACTTTCTTTTAAAAATACAACTCGACAATTATATGCTACGTTGTTAAAGATGAAAGCATCAGTGTTAAGAAAATGAGCATGTTTAAAGTTTTATCACTCATTGAAATGATCTTTTTTTAAGACAATTGTGCTAAAATGTCACATTGCTAATTTTTTATAACATATTTTATAACTGAAATTTTTAATTTTTTTTCACTTTCATAACTTTATATTTCAGTTTCATTTCAAAGATCGAAAGATTCGTCTTTTGTTTGAAAAGAATACATTTTAAGGGTCAATCTACTGTTTCAATTTAAAATATTAGATTCAAAACCTTTCAAACTATAACTGTTTAAACTAGGAACCATAGCATTCTCACAATCGTGTGAGAATCGGGCAGGATTTTGCTGCAATCATTTAGGAAGTTGGAAAGTTTAATCAATTCCTAATTAATTATTCAGTTACTGATTAATTATATGGCATGTCCACTAATATCGCTAATTAGAATTATTAATGGCATGATTAATTATACGCCTAAAAATACTCTAAACTAAATATTCCTAGTCTCAATGAATGAATTCGTTTGTAAGAATCAGATGATAATTTCCATAAATTCAGAGCAGTTTATTTATAAATTCTTGTTTTCTTTGATTGCTATCTGAATAATTCAGGAATGGGTATCTAATTCGAAATTCTAAGATATGGCGACTTTAATTAATACCAAGCATTGCATTATATTTGATCTTAAGGCATCGATTATCAATATTAAAACTTTTATGTGAAATGGAAATTGTTTTTCACATCTTAGCTCATTTGACAATCATTAAATAATCTTGCAAAGTTTATTATTAAAAATAGATTGACTAAGAAAACTTTTTAGTTAGTAGCCCCTTGTGTAACCTTGTGTAGGAGCAACATTTGTAAAAATAACTTATTAAAATTTTTTAGCGAATCCTTTTTTTAAATAGAAGACAAAAAAATCTCCATAATGTACTTGCATAAACAATTAAGATTTACAAAATCACAAATTTATTCCTATAACGATTTCTTTAATCTTTTTTTTTAATGAAGGACTCTTGAAATTCTGTTTTTCTAATTAAATATTATAATAGAGTAGAAAGTTTAACACTATTTTCTTACCATCGGGTTCATAAAAATACCAAACTTGTGTAATTATTGTAAATTAAGTAAAAAAATACAAAATTATTCTTTTATATATGCTGTGAGGAACCCTGATTCCTTCAACCTCAGCTTTTTTTGGTTCTGGTGATGGTACGAAAAAATGGTCATCAGTGGAATAAATTAACTTTGAAGAAAAAACTTGTATCATTGCATGTGACTATATTACTAGAGCATTTTAATGTCTAGTAATATAATCATGTTTTCAGATAACAATTTTATTATCTGAAAGAATTTTAGTGGACCTTTTCAATATTAAATCTTTGTGTATCAAATATATTTTAGTCCTTTGTATAGATATCTTGTTTAATTTTTTGTGCGATTTTGATTTTATATAAGAAATTAAAGCATCTCATTAAAACTAGTTTTTAATTATCTTTTCGCATGTTTCCATTCATTTTAAGCAAACGCCTTTTATTATTGGTGGTTGAATCCAATAATGTATCCAGAAATCCAATAATGTATTTTTTTCATCTTATATAATTAATTTTTCATTCATGCTTAAACAATCAGTGATAGATCTTATTCAAACTCCAATAGACTATTCACCCTCCTCTTCATTAATAGATCCATACTTTCTTCTAAAATACACTTGAAAAGGCTTCATGCTTTTTTTTTATTGTATAGGCTGGTCTGATGCAGCTTAAATCTGTAGGGATCAAACGTTCTACCGATGGTGAGGTGTGCAGAGGAGAGAATTGCTACTTGGGGGTGTCGTCCTCGTCATTTCATTGCAGCCCAAAATTATGAGATTCATCTCAAAATGCCGCTAGTGATCCATTAAAACGGGACGTTAATAAAACTGAACTAAACATCTCTAGTAATAATAGCTGTACACTTATATTCGTGTTGTTCCACAGCATTAATGTATAATTTTTACCAAAATAAATGATATTGCTATGGATTTCCTATCCGTCGATACTCGATAATTGTAGTGGGTGTGTATGGTGTGATGATAATCAACAATAATCAGTACTTCAGTAGAAAAAATACAATTACGACGTTTATTTACACGTAGACAGGACAGCACAAAGACGACAAATATTTACAAAAGACTATATACGATGAAGACGATCACATAGGACATCCCACAGTATTACTCTACAGCAGACAGTAGCACACAATAAGAATAGCCCACAAGTAGAAATTCCGTAGTGACAACGACTACAGCACACAAAGCGGCCAGATAGAATTCAGCAGGAGAGGGGATCCTCTGAGCTTCGCTCTACGGTCTCTCCAGACGGCTAAAACTTCCGTTGTCTCTTCTTGCTTTCGCTACGATAATTATAAAATACAAAGAGGTGGATGAATAAAACTTGAATGTTGAAAATGAGTGAAAAAGATCGAGTTGTAGATTCAAATTACAGATTTATATTAAATTTTGAGCAAAATGAATTAATAGTTTGTATATATGTAGAAACGATATGGTATGTTTATGAATTAACCATATTTATACATTTACTTGTTTTTGAAAGTGATCATTAAAATGGACAGATAAATAATAGTTTACTTTTGTAGTTTTTTATTACAATTATAGTCATATCAAATTTTGGGTTCAGTTGATAATTAAAAATGTATCTAAAATCCTTATTCGTTTTCTTCATTATATTGAGAAGTAAAAAACATTTCTGTTCAGTGTAATCAAAATAAAAATCTGAGCGTTCATGGTTTACAACTGTGCCCAAGGCTGATAAGTTTCATGCAAAACGGAGAAGTGATAACACATTTATAAAGGTGTATTAACAATAATTGATGGTTTTATCTGCGTAACTATAAAATTATATTTTGATCAGGGATTTGAATTAGTTTTAATGTGTAATTTAAGAATTAACTATTATTCATTAATAAAATGTCTTCATTTGAGGGCCGCGGTGGCCTGGCGGTAAGGTCTCGGGTTCGGAAACGGAGGGTCTCGTGTTCGAGACTCGATTCCACCTAAGAACCGTCGTGTGAGGAGGTCTGCTCGTTGAATCTCTAAGACTAAACGTCCTCCCGCTGATATGGTATGGTATGGTGTGGTGTGGAGAGGAGAGTGTTAGATCAGGTGTCCTCCTCATCTGACCGTGGTTCAAAATTACGAGGTCCAACCCAATATAGCCCTAGTGTTTCTTAATGGACGTTAAAATAACTAAAACTGAAAACTAAAATAACTAAACTAACTTCTATTCATTTAAATACAAAGAAAAGGCAGTTTTTAAAAGCAAACTAAAGTTCTTATCGTTAAATATGATGATCAGAAGATAGGACTGATTGTAAGCGTCGTGAATGGTCATTTCTGGTAACACAAAAGCAACGAAGTTCAGTATTATTATTTTTTGTTATGAAGATTTGAAAAGTCACTTGTTTAAATTTATTTGCCTGTATTAAACGAAGACCAAATTCTAATTACAGAAACCTTTCGATGGGAGATGTCCAATAAATTATAAATTTAAATCAGGGTAATAAAAACACAGTTCAATTCGACCATCTTTATTTTCACAATTATGGTTATAATTCTAAGAAGACGTAATTTAAATTATGGTGTTTTTCCTCGCATACGCTTAAGGAATTTTTTCCAAAATAAAGAATCGCTAGTACTTTAATTTTTTACTTTTATTTTCCTTAAAGTGGAATTTTTTTTTCGGTTTTGCTTCATTTATAATTGAGCAAAATGAGAGAATTGAGTTAAGAGTAACAAAGACATTTACTCTTAACAATTACCCATTACAATTATAAAAGAAAAGCAATCTCATTAGCTTTTATTGTTCCTTCTCTGTCTTTTATTTATTCCATGCATTCTTCCGTATCCTTCCTTTTTCTTTTCGGAATTTTTTTACGACTATTCAGATGCCTAAGTTTTTATACCATCGAATATTTAGAGTATGTATTTCAGTGTAATTTAACCACTAACTACAGTTTCCTCTCGGTGCTGAATTATGAACTAATAAAAATAAAACAAAATATATGTCAGTACTATGCATTTTCTTTATTCTATTATGATGGATTGGTTTATTAAATTTTGTACAACTAAGAGCTGTTGAGTAGAAAATGATTCAGGGATTAGTTATCAGATATTAAATAATTCTAATGAGTTTTTGATTTTCCAGAATTGGCGCCATATGTTTAACAGATATAAGAATACGGAAATGTGTATATAACATATAATATAATGTATAATTGATATGCATAATATATAATATTATAATACATAATATAAGGCAATAAAAATCAAGTTGAAAGGAAACAACAATGAAATCAAAATTAAACCAAAGAGAAAGACACTCCTTAAAAAGCCTTCAGGAAAGATTCTTTTTTTTTCTTTAATTTAATTTTGATTCCATTGTTTCCCTTTTAACTTGGCTTTTATTAATCATTTTTTTAGATTCATCTGTATTTTAGATGTAGCTATATTTTGAGTTCATTCCAAAATTTAGTTTCGCTTCCATAATAATTTTAGCTTCGTCTCCGAAATTATATTTTAATTTAGGTTTGCTTTATAAATAGGTTTTAATTTTATCATGTTTTCAATTTTGTTTACTTTTTGTAGTTTAATTCCGAAATTTTGCTTCGATTCCGACATAATTTAGATTCGTTTCCAAGAGATCATTTCTGAAAATTGGTTTCAATGGCTTAAAGTTTTTGTTTTGATATATATATATAATATTAGATGCAAAAAATTTGTTGTTCACATATATTGTCATTTTAACGTTTATCATCAGATTTCCCATGTGAGTGACCAACCATCATGAGACACAATATTGTGCTCCAATTATTAAACTGTGAGGCGTCTTTATCATAACAGAACTCGATATTTTAGAGTAATTAGTAACTAGCATTTTCACTAAGATTCTGGAATTTTAAAAATATTTAGTAAATACAATAGCACATCATCATCCTCAAGACATTTTGCAATAGCTTTCATTTCAAAAAAGTAAATGTTTAAAGACAGTGCAATTGATGCATTTTTTTTCAAATTTAAAAGCATATATCTACGTCACAAAATTATCTAATGTCAATAACGTTCCTCTTCCCTTTCGAAATCCATATCTGCCTTGACTGTACCGAACTTATGATTGTCAAATATTTTACCCATGTTAATAGCATGAAAATAGTGACGTAACTAACATGGGTTAGCATTTTGTGACGTAGATACATACTTCTAAATTGTACAAAGGTACATCTATTGCCATGTCTTTAAACACATCAAATACATTTAATTTCTTGAAACGAAAACTATTGCAGGGAGTCTTGAAGAGAAGGATGTGTTATTGTATTAAGAGCATAGTTCTTACTCTATTATAAATTTATCAGTCATGCTGTTTAAATGGTATATAAAAGATTTAAAAAAATGAATGTAACGAAGAGCTTTGAAAGAAATCTATAAATTTGATATAAAGATTATATATCGTATTTTTCTTACGTAGCTTAGTTATTTCTTTAATTAGGGTCGCAGTGGCCTTTCGGTTCGTGAGTCGTAGGGTTTCAGGCTCGAGACCCAATTCCATCGAAGAACCATTGTGTAAGGGGATCTGTTCCGATTTAAATCCTCCAGGGCCAAACGTCCTCCCTCTGGTGTGGTGTGGTGAGGAAGGGGAGTGTCATCTCTGGTGTCGTCCTCGTCATCTGACCGTGGTTAAAAATTACGAGATCCATCCCGAAACAGCTGTGGTGTCCATCCCAAAATAAGGACATTAATATAACTAAACTAAAATTATGTTTGTTTTGTGACATAGATACATACTTCTAAATTGGACAAAAATACATCAATTCCAGTGTCTTTAAACACATCAAATACATTAAATTTCTGGAAACGAAAACTATTGTAGGGAGTCTTGAGGAAAAAGATATGTTATTGTATTAAGAAGAAAGTTCTTACTCTATTTTAAACTAAATACGACTCTAGACTCTCTTTCAAATGCACAGGAAAAAGCGTTTTAGTAAACAATTGTTTAGAGAACTTTTTGGTTTCCTAGATTTTTAATGATTTTTAAAGCTAATCAATCTAACTCGGAACTAATCAATCTAACTCCACGTCATCGATTGTTTTATTTCTTAATAGAAAGTTTTAACAGTGACAGCGGAAATCCAAACTTTAAACTAGTTCTCCAATTAATGTATTGGTTGAAAAATTGAGGAAGCGATACGCCAGGCTCACCGATGTATTTGAATTAAAATATTTAGTGAGTTCTCTTCTTTCCTTTCTTACATTTCAATTGCAAATGCGAACTGATTCTTTGCAAGCCTATAAATCGAGTCGAAAGTATTTAAATATTTAATATATTCTTGAGAAAAATTCTCTAACAAAGTGTGTTTTTGCATAAGTATTGCTAGTTCTTAAGACATTTAATTCTCTCTTTGAAAATAATTCTTACTTTCTTTATAGCCGTATGTTGTAAGAAATGCAAGAAGAAGGATTCTAACCTTGCTTCTCGGAATTTCTAATTTTGCTTTTCATCAAATAGTATCTTTTTTTTCCCCTTTTTCTTTGTGCTGTAACGAAGTTTGAAAAAATCGTGCTGTACAATTTCGATGTCTATGTTTTCATTTAAATATCTCTTTAAGAATTCCTGTAATTTGGTTTTTAAATTCGAAAGTGTTTAAGTGAATTAAAGACGAATTTGAGATTTTTTATTTCCTCTTTGTGTTAATATCGAATTTTGGTTTGAAATCCATTACCTAGGGGCCACTAAAGCAGATCTTGTGTTTCATTCATCTCTATATTCTTTATAATCACAATATCTATCGAATTGACTCGCTTAGTAACAGTAAAGAATGGCATTAAATTGCTTTAATAAGTAAATTCGCCAATTTCTCGGCGTGTTCTTTTTTCATAATGTGTTAAGATAACCAAATTAACAATGAAATCTTTATCATAACAAAATTAAATCAATAAATTTTTAAATTCTTCGAATTATCTTGACTCGGAATGCAGTTTATAGAAATTATATACTTTTTTCTTCAATGATTTTAAAATTTTGTATGTTTGTATGTCATCAATATTCGGTTTAGAAATAATAATAATCGCTAGAGGTTTATTTTTAAAGAGGCGTATTCTAAATCTTGTTGAAAACCTTGGCACAATAAAGACTATATGATATAGATATTTACATGAAAAAAAAATTCAAATACATAAAAATATTTCGCTATATTATGAAATTTTGAAAAAAAATATTTAGTTAAAAAATAAGTCAGCATGGAATGCTTAGATTTGCTTACAATATGTTAAAGAAAATATAATAATAATAATAATCTTGTAAATAAATGTCTACCAAAAGTGAAACTTTGCAACAAAACAAAATAGCGATTGGTGCTTTTTAAGTATAATTATTTGCTAAAAGAATTTCAAAACAATGTTAGTTTTTATACAGAGAAAAAAATTCTTAATTATTATTTGAAATAAGTTTTACGGGAATGGTTAGTGAAAAAAATTTTCATTGCACACTAGATATTTTTAATTAATCTATCTTCATTGACATTACTGTTATTGTTTCTATCTTGTTGAAAGTATTTATTCCGTGTGTTCTTAAAGATGGAATAATCAACCTTAATAAAGTTTTCCCTCCCGTATAAAAATTGTTTGAACTGGGTGCTTTCATTTTTTATTTTCTAATGAAAGAAATTTTGATAAGACTTCAGATTAATATCGGGTATCCTTCCAAATAATCCACAATCGAGCCAATCCCCCCAAAACAGGACAAAAAGCGCATTTTGGAAGGCTAAAAGAGATGGTATTAAATGGACTAGTGATGCAACTGAAAAATGCTAGCATTACATTTAACTAAACATTGCTCTCAAAATTCAAAATTCCAGTCGAAATATTTTCAAATGCTTTTAAAATTCGAAAAGAATCCGCTCTTTAGACATAGAATCTATGCACTATACATCTAGATACAGTTAACTCCTGGTGTTGAGGTTACCATGTCAATCCGTACAGCCAGATAGAAATCTTATGAATCCATTTCATTCGAAATTGAGGCTATCATGTCCATCTATAAAGCCAGATAGGTATCTTATGAATAAATTTCATTCGCAATTATTTAAAAACCTTTCGAATATGATTCAAAGATTACGTGCCAAATTTTATCCACCTACGACAAAACTTTTGAGTTAATTATTCGTGGTCAAAAAGAAACAAATTTTAAGTTTTTTTTTCTTATCGGAAGGTGCAAAATATTGAGATGCGTCAAAATCGATTTTTTTTCATGATCACGATATTTTCTCTTTCTATACTGTAAATTAAAATTTGATATTATAATGGTCTTTGCTGCCCTTAAGTGAACCAGTAATCTTTAGTTAATTTTAAATATGCGAATAAATATTTCAGCCATCCAAAAAATTAAAGAAACTTATTATTCTCCGATGCCTACTTGGTAATGGCACATTCTATCTAGAACAATAATTACGATTAGTTAATGGTCTTGAAAAGAAAGATATGTTTATTTGAATGGAACTTCCTATTCCCTAGAGTTCTTTGTAGTAGTTAATCGATGGAGAAAATGCTCTCTTTAGAATGTTTTTTTCATTGGAGAGCTATCAAAGTGATCCATGAATTCATGGCCTTTGCCGTTGCATATAGTTGAATGAAAATCAATATCATAGTGAAATCTTCTATCTAGTCATTTATCGCACCAATACAATTTAGGAAACTTGAGATATAAGAGCAAGAAAATATTATGACAGTCCAATAATTGACGAAAGAGGTAATTCTTAAAGAGATGTGTAATTTGTTGGAATCACCACATTTATGAATAAAATTCTGGATGTCGATTTATCGGGCAATTTCTAATTTGATCTATGGGAATGATTGTTCTTTTAAATCATATTTAGTGATTTGTATGATATATATGAATGCTGTTTAAAGTATTGCATTTTAATTTAGCTCGACCCATTCAATAATTAATTTTTCCTTGCCTCCCTAATGAGCTAATATTTTTTATATCTTGTACTCATTTGTATCCTCGATGATAATACACTATTACTATTTTCAAAATTTAATTATTGATTAAGAACTTTATCTATCAATATTTAATTTTGATGTTGCCCTTATGATGCACCATAATAGGACATTTGAGAAAATATCCATTTCAAGATTTGTTATAATTATAAATATAAGTTCAATTAAAAGATCTACTTTTTAGTACAATGATAAAAGTGTAGTTTTGAAGCTATTTTTATGAAATTTCTTTTATTGCTTATCTTTATATTCATTTCTTAATGAGCACCTTGCATAACGAGCAAAAGAAAATGTTAAGATGTGGTTCCCTTTTAACGAGCTAATGTTTCGCAAAATGTGACAAAACACCACGGTGCCACACTGTAGATTGAGCTGTATCGGTTTATGATGAATGCTAGTTTGAGGGAAATCCTTATATCTACTTAGAAGATGTTTAGTTCGGCTGAAGTTGTCGAACAAAACTTCGAGGTATTTGAGAAAGTGCTTGTGATGCCTTAATCGACGACATTGTGTCTCTGACCCCGATTATTTTGTTAGAGATGGAAGTAATGACATTGACAAGTTGCTAGAAGAACGTTACCAAAAATAATCTAGCATTCGGTGTCACAGTAGAAAGCTGCCGAGGAGATTTGTTCGGTCTTAGAGAAAATAGACGTGAAACATTGAAAAAAAGGGAAGCGGCTGAACAGTAAGTTGAGATAAATAATCATAAGGAAGTAGCTGAGCATTCTACAAATTAATTTAACGATAATATTGTGTCTATTTTTGCCATATTTTGAAGATTAGCTGATGACAAATGTTTTAGACAATTTTCTTGTTAAAAAAATACGCATTTTATGTAGCAAAGTTTATAATTATACTTTGTTTGAGTATATATATATTCGGAAAGGAATATTTATATTTTACATGGATTTTTATCGGGAAAAACTGTTTTTCTCAATGAATGTTTCAAGTTACGAATAGGATTTGAGAACGAATTATGCTCTTTAAAACATATTTTACTGCATATTTAAGTTTTTTCTTCTTGTATCAATTAAAATATAATGATTCAATGCCATCTATTGTATTAAAAATGTTATCTGAATGTAAGAAGTTTTAGAATAGCAACTATTTGATTCCTAAGTAATGCAATGTTTTTCTAACCGCTTTTTTTCACTATTGGTATTCCAACGTTTTAATTTTTTCACAACTGTACTTTCATTTTACTTCCTATAATTATACTTTTATAATAGTATTTCGCATTGTGTTTTTCGTGACTTTGTGATTATTTAGAGAAAGAAGATGGGACTCAGCAGTTTCGTTCTCTTTCCTTGGTTCTATGATAGCATCATAAGCGAAAAGATGTCTTGTTTATTGGTGAATGGTCAGCATCATTAAGCTTAATGTGTCCTACGTTGTCCGAGGGACAATGTTTTTTAAGATGTAAAATCACTAGCTATACACATTTTCTGTTTATAGCAAGTTATAAATTTAGAGTTTATAATGTTTCGATTTCATAAAATTTTCCAATTTTCATTTCTTAAATCTTTTAGAGTATTCTAACTAATCATCGTTTTTTATATTTAATTTCTTGATGTATTTTTACCAATGGCGGTTTTTTGAGGCTTTCTAACTTGAATTGCATTGCCACATTTCATGACCCAATTTACTAATTTTTATCTTTTCTAGTTAATATAAAAAATGAAATAATTATGAATGAAATAAAAATAACCTAATTCTTGTTTTCATGGGAATAAGTTTTCGTAAAGAAATCATGACCAAGTAATTTTCAATTAATTTTTATTAAAAATTGTGTTTTAAAATAAATTTATAACTAACCTATTAGACGACCAGACAGCTCTGAAATATTAATGTTCGTTAGAATGTTCAACTAAATTTTTTATTTAAATTGGTCTTTGAATAACCTCTTCCCCAAGATGTTTTGTTTTCTAAATTTTAAAATTTGTTAGTCAAATAATTTGTACCTACTGTAATTGAGACCTTAAGCCATTCTGTTTATTGTGTAACGTATCTTTCTCAACTATTCTTTTAGCTCACGTAAATTTCAACTTTAAATTAAAGTGGAAATGAGGGAATTTTAATTAATATAAAAACAATTTTTACTGAACCCAAGCTTTTTTTTTAAAATTTGTGTATTAGAAGAGAATCTTCAGTATTGGAATCTTATGTACATTACAGAATAATTATTATTTGTATAATATCTCAAAGAATTCTACAAAAATTTTTCTGATTAGTCATAACATTCAATTTTTAATTTTACTTTCAAAAGAATTTGAGGAACATCAATAATTTTTCTTCCGGTCTGTTATAAAATTATGAATTCTAAATTTTATATATCTTTTGATCCAGAAGAATCATTCCAGAATTTTGAATGTTACAATTTTAGAACAATCAACGTTTTCGTAATTTAAGGATATTCTTTCCTGAGAAGTTCTGCTCTCTGATTGGCTCAAGCATCTTTTATTTGGAAATCAATGCCCTTCATGTCCAAAATGCCATATCATTTTAACATTCAGATATGCTTTAATAGAATGCCCCGATTTTAATCCTCACGGCTTAAAGTTTTTTAATTCACTATCCATTGAGTTGCAAGAGCTTATGGGTGAAAATATAGACTCAGTTTTTTTTACCTAACATTGGTTTTTACATTCTATTTAGTCTTACTTTCTCAAATTTTAAAATGTTCATTAATTTGTTTGTCGCTCATTTTAGAAAATATGAAAAGTACATTATTTTTAAAGTACCAATTTTAATATATACTCTGCTTTTAAAAATTTGGCATTTTATATATGAATTTGATAATAATACTTTTTGTATGAATTGATTTATTTCAAAATTCGATAGCCAAATTTGGCTTTTGTGCCTTGAAACCTAAACCAACCAACCAGCCAACCTCTAACTGGCTTATCTTCTATGAAAAGGTCGATTAATTGTTCTAAAATTAGACGTTTGTATAGAATATCGATATTAAAATTCTCAATTTTAGTAAATGATTTAATGATTGGAGTGCAATATTTTTTATTTAAAATATTAGTGTAAAAGTTTTTATTAAATATGATTAACACAGCAGAAGATCTATGTAAAAAAAATTTCCTCAGTGCAGTTATGAATTCAAAATTCTTAAATATATTTACTTCATTTAAACCTTTCTGTTAGTAAATGTACTAGAATTTAAAAAATTAGCTGCTGAGTCTTTATCACAATGGATATTCTATACCTATTAAACCCCGTTTGCATTAAAAATGTATTGCATTAATAATATATTGTCAGAGATCATAGAAAATTAATTTTCAGAAGAGATCATTTTTTTGGATTCATTGTTTAAAAAAAGATTATATATTTTTTTCGATTCATACAGATAACATGTGCTGAAAATTACACTATTTCATACTTAATTTGCATCTATAATTAACAGTTTTTTTCCGATATGGTGGCAGCACGTTGATAATTTTTTCAATTGTACACATAATGCTGTCATGTAGGTTGGATGAATTTTTCATTTCTTGCGAAATAGATTATTGGGAAATATGTTAAAATATTTTTTTTTTCATTAAAACTAGAAACTTATAAATTAAGTTAAAATACTGTTATCAGTGAATAGATAATTTTTTAGATGATGTAAAAACCAATTTGTGTTTTAATATTAGCATAAATCATCGTGGTGTGAAGCCAAATTTCGATTAATTTTTAATCAAAATTTGAATCGAGTTTGGTATTCTAAGTCAATCGATCTGGGGTTCGTAAAGATACTTTTATTATAAGTACAGAGTTTTGCTGCTTTAATTTATTGTAAATTTATTTGTGTTTAATTGTATATATTATAACGATGTATAGGTATAATTAATATAAATGTAGTTATTTATCTACTTAAAATATGCTGTGCAAAAAACATTTCGTCTTAAATCATTAAATATCTTTTGATTTCTTTAAATTTATTTGAAAACTCAGGATCTCAAAGACCTTTTCTAATTGGGAAAAAAAAGTTTAAATCACCTATCCTAGCATCCTTGATGCTGCATTTCCGATAACGATTTCTTTACAATACGAATTCGATTTATTTTCGGAATTATGTACTTGAAAATTTTCGGGTATAATTTTTTTCTACGTTTCGAATCTAAAGAAATCAATAAAGTCTAAGAGCATACAGGAATAAGAATGGAAATTCCTTTGGTGATCTATGTTGATTTCATTCCCTGAAAATTAATTAATGCTCTTCAAGTTCTTATAGAATATCTTAAATTAGATTTTTAACAACTTTAACAACTTTCTCTGTAGTGAAAAATTGCGAAATTCACTATTTCAGTCAAGATTAATGCATACATGTTTCTAAAATGATTGATTGTCTGGACTAAGTAAATGCGCTGCTATGTCTGATAAACTCTTTGCAGGAAAGTAATCTACTCATTAAATACGAGGGCAAACCATCCATTCTGTATAAGGCTTTATTTCTTGTGAATAGAATAGTTTATGTAGACACAATAAATAGTTTATGTATTAAATATAATTTCGCCTTAACGTACATATTTCATGCAAAAAAGTAGAAGGGAAAACAACTTCTTTTTCGTATACAAATAAAAAGCATTATAATCGCAGAAAAATTTTAACTCAGAATTCTGGCGAATCTTCACTTTTCAATCCTGGCCGAGTTCAAAACAACTTAATTTTGAAATTATGCTGTCTATATGCGAAAAAACAACTCAAGACGTTTTGGGTAGACAGATGAAAAAATCGTGGTCTTTAGACCAAATTTGTAAATGCCAAAAACTTTCGAGCTAACTTCACTCAGAGGAAGTCTATTTGGCCGGCTGTCAGTAGTTTATTTTGTTTGATAATTATTAATGTAAACAATATTGTATATAATCAATGTATATTTGATAATTATCAATGTAAACAATATTGTATATAATCAATGTATGATAATTATCAATGTTTGACTCAAATCTAACATATTATTTGGAAGTGTATCAAATTTATAGCCTGATTCATTAAGGGAACGAACGTCTATCATTCTGAATTTCCATATAACTATGATAGTTCAAAAACTCGATATATATTTATGAAACTTATTGTATTATTTTATACCTATAATTGTAGTTTTTACTGTCATCTTGAATTCAATCGTTTGGAAAATAGGCATCTAAATAAGCATGTTAGGAAAGTCAATCCCTCTGATTTCTTGGACAAATTCAAACTGTAGATAATTTCTTCATTACTGTTGTTATAAACATATAAAATAAAAATAGTTGATTTTATTAGTTTCTACAAGAAGTCTATCTTAAAATCACGATCTAACACAAGCTTCTCAAAGTAGCTTGATTTCGGAACTGAGTCTTAGAGCATATTTACATTAAAAATTCATTGAATATTTGGAACAATTTTATTAGCACAATTTCACTAGTGTTGTGGACCGTATTTTCTCATAATTTTACTTTAGTTAAGTTATAGCTTAGTTTAAGTGGACTAACATGCAGAATTTTAGAAAATATAATTTGAGAATTTTTTTGAATGAACTGTTAATAAAATACCTGCAAAGTTTTCTGTAGAAAACTAAAATACCGTTACTAAAATAAACAACTTATGCCAAATTTATCGACAAAATGCTGAGCCAGCTGACCTTTATAGCTCGGGGTTATCGGAGAAATAATCTGTTCGATTCTTTGGCCATCTGCTGCTGCCATTAACCACGTCAAATGACATTGTTCTAACTTTGACCTAATTTCTCCAAATCAGTAGTTTTCTCCGAGACAAGCATTGAATAAGTGTATGCGAAATCATTTGTTTCGCAAGTATCTATGAATCAATGCATTACAATCAATAGTTATATACAAATCAATGCAAGCTTCCACAAATCAATAGTTGCAGAATCATTTAAATATTTTTATCAGTGTTAAGAATTTCTCGGCTAATATTCTTTATCACTTATAATTACAAGACTTTAAAGATCTTTAGCCGTGAAGCCATTTTAGATTATCTGTATCAGAATGATAGCAGGGCTTTCTAAATGGAATAATAATTTTAGTTTTCCTCCTATCTGGACTAAACTTTCTTATTTTGAACTCCATTTGCTATTTTACTAGAAAGAGAAAAGGATCTTTGGAGCCAAATGTTATTTTATTATAAAGGGGAAAAAAGACTTTTTTTATTGATATAGCTTTTAATAAAGAAAATTTGCATTATTATGAGTATTTGAAGTGTTGATGTCTTTTTAATAGTTGCAAGTTTTAATTAGGACCATTGCATGTACCTGCCTGTCAAAACATGCATGCAGAATGCAAAGCACTGTTAAAAGGGCACAGTAACTTGTGAGTATAAGAATGCAAAATGAACTCCTTATCTAGCTGTTTGTTTTTAATCGTGGACTCTACTTTTGACTGAGCTAATGCACGCTCACACATACACCCATATGCATGCACACACATACACCCATATGCATGCACACACATACACCCATATGCATGCACACACACATACACCCATATGCAGGCACACACACATACACCCATATGCAGGCACACACACACACACAATATGTATTGTTCGATTTATTCATTTATATTTGTCACATTTAAAAAAAATTCTTTTCTTTTATTTTTAAAAAGTTTTAACAGTATTTTCAACAAACTCTATTATTTACTAATTATGTTTAAATTATATAGTTACTCTGAAATATTACGTAGACTTTTCTGACGACCTCTTAGATCTGTTCCAGTTTTTTTATGCTCACTCTCGTTTTTTTTCTGTCTTTATTTCCTTTGGTTGCCTTTAGCTTCTTTTGCATCTAGTATTTCTTCAGATAAAAACATGTATACAATAAACAGAGCAAAAAATTAAAGTCACACTAACTAAAATAGTTAATATTGTGATGAATATTTTAACTTTTAATGAAGGGAAACAAATGTTTATTCAACATCTTTGGTAAATCAGCTAAAAATTTGGCATTTTTATTTCATCAACAAAATCTTCACTCCTTTTTATATTTAGAAGAAACCTCAATGAACGGAAAATGAGAATTACAAAGAATGGCTAATGAACAACATATCAACAATAAAAAAATACATACAACAGAAATAAAATTATATCCCCTATTAATATAGAATAATTTTTTCAATGTGTGTGTTTATATTAATGCACTTTTATCTTAACAGAAAAAACTTATGTTTGTAAAGATGAACTTTTGTTGTCCAATTTTAGATTATTAATTTCTTGATAGATAATGATAAATTCTTCTGATTTAATTAATCAAATCAGCTTTATGCTTTCAATAATTTTTTTATTCTCTGCCCTATATTGAAGGTAAATTCTTAATCCTTCCTTATTTTTTAAAAATTCTTTACGTAATTTTTTTCTAATTCAATTTTGAATTCGAAAAAAATGAAGTTACGTTCTTCTTTTTATCTGTAGAAAAAAAAAATCAAGATATTTTTCTGATTTTCACTACACCACGTTTTCAGCCATTTCGCAAATTAATATACTCATATTTTAATCATTGTACAAAATATAATTTCTTTTCTTTTTTAATTTTACCAACACTCAAATTTTTTGACATTTGTATGTTTCTTTGCAATTTCTAGTAATATGTGTTTATTTTGTATTGAAGTTCGTTTTTTTTTTCTTTTAATGAACTTGGTGTGGTTATAAGTAGGAAAATGATGAAAATTTTGATCTTTTTCTCATGTTTCCTGGATGATAATACACTTTCATAAATTTTAGATTTTAATTATTAGGTAATAAGCCCTTTTTTTGAAATTTTTAATCCTTAAAAGTGGCAATTCTTGGCAAAGACAATATGGATCGGAGTTCTGTATTGATTATATTAACTATAAATTAAAAACTAAAAGTAATTATTTTATTAAACTAAATTTAATTAGATAATTACTTTTAGTTTTATCTAAAAGTAATACATTAATAGACTTTTATATTAGCAGAAAACTTTTAACTTTTCTAAATATTTCTAGTTTTTTTATTAATAAAAATGTTTTTTTTTACAAAAATCCTAAATTTATTTAATTGTAAAGTCTCAATAATTGAAATAAAGATATTTTTAATTCATGCTTAATTTGTTTTTCTTGATGCGACATGCAAATGATATGTATATTTTACTTATACTTAATCTAAATATGTATATGCGTAAACAGAAAAAATTTAATCGTAGCTGTTAGTGAAATAACTGTTCATTTTTAAAAATAAATATTAAGAATTTTAATTAGTTCTATTTTTTAGACATCAGATTAAAAAAATAATACTAAAAGCAATTATATAATATTATAAATGGAAATAAATAGAAAAGTGTATATAGAAGTAAAAATACAATTAAAAATAGGAATAATATATGATAAAAATAAAGTAATAGAAATATTAATTAATAATAATGTAAATATAAAATAAATTGCTGATGTATAAAATTGATAGAAATAAAACTGGTTCTTCCGATATGAACTCTTTTGAAAATGATTTCAGCTGATTCGTAGTAAAACAGGCGTATAACAATTTTAAAAATGTTATTTAGTTATAATTGTTGTTTACTAATAATTTGCTTGATTAAGTACTAATTAATATCTTTGAAAGCATTAAAGAATAGACAGCATGAAAGGATGAAGTAAAATTTGAAATCCCCATTCTTCTAAATTGTGCATTCTTTCTTTCCTATAAAATCTAATTATGTGTGATAGAGACTGCATCTTTACCATTAATCCATCTGAGAAACTCAGATCTTTCTGAGAGATGTCTATTAGATTCTTACATATGCAAAATAGTGGAATAAATTTAAACCTTAATGGGAGGAAAGGAAATGGCTCTACATTATTGAAAGTATCGAAATACATTGACACAAGTGAATACAAAACTTTATATATAACGTACTAACGTACTTTATTTATAATTTACTTTCTATATTAATATCATATATAATTATTATATATATAATTATATAATATATATATATATATATATATAATTATTAATATATTACTTTATATATTAGGTACTTATAGATGATATATCACAGTTAAAGCTCCTTTCGCGGGGTATACATTCCATAAATATGCCGCGAATATAGAAACCGTTAGTATGGAACGGTAATTTATATGGGATATAAGGGATACGTTCCTAGGTGACAAAAAAACAACAAATAGATAAAAAAATCAATTTAGTTGAAGTTTTTGAAGATTTTGCTTGATTATCTTAAGGCTTAAGCAATGGTTTGAATAATTTTGTCATTTTCTCTTGCTTGGCAGTTTTTAAAAGCTCCTTCCATTCAGACTGATACGCAGCAGTCGCATTAGCAATTTGCCTCTTAAAAATAAGACTTCATACCATAGACGGATCAATGTTCATAAAAAAAAATCATAAAGCTGATTTGCCATTCTTAAACCTTCACAAAGATTTTTCAAATGAAACGTCACGTTTCCAGTGCTTGTTGAAGCCTCTTCTTCAATGGGCTGTAAATTTAACATTTCCTCTATGTCGGTTTATGTCGTCATCAAGCAATTCATGAATGTCACTTGATTCTGTCTGTTCGAACCCATCTCGTTCTATTCCATTCGCGATTTGGGCTATATTTGCAGTTTGCATTTAACAACATACTTTAGACAAAGTTGTAATAAGATCTCTTGTACTTTTTTTATCCATTTGACTACATTCACAAAGGATATTGGGTTGGATACCTATTGGAATCCTTTTATTATTATTATGTATGTACTAATTAGATCCGCGAATAAAGAAATTTTTGACCGCGAATATAGGAATCGGGTCACATTTTTTAAATCCGCGAATAGTGAAAACGCGAATGAAGGAAGCGCGAATAAAGATCTTTTACTGTAGTTACTTTCAAAATATGTAATATCTTGGTTAAATGTTTAAAGTATCAATTCAAAGTCTTTATGATTTTTATTTATTGATAATTCTAGAGTTAAGATTAGTTTATGTAATTATATCTATACTTATAATAAAGCTCAATGTGTGTGTGTGTGTGTGTGTGTGTGTGTTGGCGCTCTACAGGCCAGACCGTTGGACCTACAGCTACCAAATTTGGTACATGTATACCTTGGAGGTCCGAAATGTGCACCTTGGAGCCATTTTTTAGAATTTTCAATTAGAATTTGAATTAATTAAAATTTAAGCGAAATTTCGACGTTTTTCAGCTATAACTTCCGAAATTATTATCGGACAAACATGATTTTAACATCAATTTAAAGATAAAAAAATTAGCTTTTATGGTATCAGTGTTTTAATGTATAACTCAAGCTTCTATTTTTAATGAATTTTTAAAGAAATATTTTAACCATGTTTTTTTAGCACGTGACTGGATAAAATAAAAGAATGCCGGAAGTTCAAATAAAAAAAATTATCATCGCAAAATAAATCTAAAGAAATGCAACTTTCAGCACGTGACTGGATAAAACAAAAGAAATATAAAATGTGATATTTTCTTTAAAAAATAAATGCAAAGCAAAGGTTTCTACAATCGTTTGCAATATCTATATCATTATCTCAATAAATCTTCTTTATTTGCAGTAAACCTGATTGAATTTAGACAGGATATGCATTGAAATCCCGACTTAATGGCATATTTATGTAATCGTTTGCAATATCTGTATGATTAATTCAATACTTTTTTTCCAATTCTCGCTTTCTTTAAAAAAAAATATATTTAATATTTTGGCAACATCATTGAATTTTTTTTTAATATTTTGGAAGCATAACCGATGGTTAAAACTGACTGATTTATAAAATTAAAGAATATTATTTGGAAACGGTGTACTTTTAGAACTTTCCGTCCATCATCTTAAAGAAAATATTAATTTCAGGCCAATACATGCCCGGAATTACTTCAAGGCTAATGAATATGTGATTTAATTGAAAACATTAGAACGAATTACTCACGGCGAACCAGCTGGTCGCCAAAGGCGGCTAGTAATATATATAAAATCTAAATTCAGATTGAGTTTTAATTCTTCAGATTGATCCAACTAATTTATTTACGCGGCAATATAAAAGGATATAAATTAGAAGTTTAAGAATAATTCACTGAGAAACCCATCAACACTAATTCGCATAAAACATTCAGTTGATATTTTTAGTAACCACTAGCCGCCTAGCCGCCTTACATATTCATTAGCCTTGATGTAATTCCGGGCATTGATTGGCCTGAAATTAATATTTTCTTTAAGATGATGGATGGAAAGTTCTAAAAGAACAGGTTTTCCTAATAATATTCTTTAGTTTTATAAATCAGTCAGTTTTAATGATTGATTTAGAAGACTGATTGATGTAGCAACTTTTATTTCAAATATTAATAAAAATATTTTGTAAAATAAGGCTCACAGAGCAACAAAGTATTGAAGAAATCTAAAACTCATTATTCATAAATGCATTCTTTGACTCAAGCTACATTAAATGTAATTATTTACTTCATTTAGATCAACTTAATAGTATTAAACAATATGCCTATTAATATTTTACAAATTGGCCATTGGACCAGAATTTGAATGCATATCCTGTATAAATAAAGGTAATTTATTGAATTAATGATTTAATTATTGCAAATGATCATAGAATCCCTTGCCTTGCATTTTTTAAAGAAAATATCACATTTTTTATTTTATTTTATCCTGTCATGTGCTGAAAGTTACATTTCATTTGTCTTAAATACCAGTTACAGTTGTTTTTATTATTTGAACTTCCATCAAAATGATGGCAACACGGTGATAAAACCTAATTTTTTCCCTTTGACGTGCTCTTGCAGATTGAATTTTATTGTTTTATCCGAAATATTTTGTTGAAAATATGGTTAAAACATTTCTTAAACTTCTATTTTAAACGAATTGTTAAAGTTATTTGTGAAAACACTGATACCATTAGAAAGCTAGTTTTTTAATCTTGAACTTGATGTAAAAATCATGTTTGTGCGATAATATTTTCGGAAGTTATAGCGGGAAAATGTTGAAATTTCGCTTGATTTTTAATTAATTCAAATTCTAATTAAAAATTCGAAAAAAGAGCTCCGAGGTGCGCATTCCCGACTCTTAAAGTATTCATGTACCAAATTTGGAAGCCGTAGATCCCACGGTCTGGCCTGTAGAGCGCCAACGCGCGCGCGCGCGCGCACACACACACACACACACACACACACACACACACACACACACACACACACACACACACACACACACACACACACACACACACACACACACACACACACACACACACACACTCACACACACACACTCACACTCACACTCACACTCACACTCACACTCACACTCACACTCACACACACACACACACACACACACACACACACACACAC
>JAPMOQ010045292.1:4120836-4138662 GCA_026543055.1 Argiope trifasciata
TTTTTTTTTTTTTTTTTTTTTTTTTTTTTTTTTTTTTTTTTTTTTACTACGGAAAGCCTTGATTTCGATTTATTATGGCAAGAAAATGTGATTTGTGAAAGGAAGAATTTATTCCTTTTATGAATGAACGAATAATTTCAAAAGGCAGCAAAAATGACGATATTAGGACTTATTTTTTTCAAAATTAGGCTTAGCGAAGAAAAAAATTCCTTCCTGTGAGTTGATTCCTTTCACGTACTTATCCGTGCCATGCCTGCACGTGTCGTCTTGGATAGTGACCTCCGGCCGTGAAGAGTTAATTAAGAAATTAATTAACCTTATAATTAGGAATCATTTTGTGAGGAATCAATTTTTACGTTTACTATTTGAAAATGAATTGATCATTCTTTTTGATATTATACAATAAACAGTAAATTTAAATGATGAAACTTTTAATCGTAATACAGCGATTGGGTTTTTTTCTTAGACAAATAGTGAACAAAAAACCAAGCATTCAAATATTGTATCTGTGTGTGTGCATAATATAATATAATCATAAAATTATTAAAACAATTAAAACCCATTCCCTGGTATTATAATTAGAAAGGCAGATCGGTAGTTTTTTCCGTGGCTGGTTGGTCTCTCTCTTTTTGTTTTCTTAATTTGAGTTATTCGTTTAAATTTTGGTTGAATATTCTTATGTAGTTTTACTTTTTATATATATTTTTGTTTCATTTGGTGATATTTTTTAATGCTTTGCTTTGTTTTTGTCTTTTGCTGTTTAAATTGGTACGTCTCTTTTGCCGTAATTTTCGAGTCACGAGGTATCAATACTTTTGACCATTGTCCACCGATGCCTCACAGAAAAAAATCCTTGTTGAATCCTTGCCTGGAAGTGGCCCTTGACGAAGTTTTCAGGCCGGAATCTTTTTCTATTGGTTATTGTTTTGATTCGGTTGTGTTCCTTTTTGCTTGGCTTATTTTGTTAATTATATATAATGTAAGAAAGAGAGTTTTCGATAAGTTTCTCCAACACAAAATAACTATTTCACCATTTCTGAAACACTTAAATCAAAAATGAAGTTCTTCAGACACACTTCCTCTAAATTGAAGTACTTCTTAAAACTCCAAAGCGCAGGAGCATTAAACGGAGAAAAGTTATTTTAACTAACACTCGAAATGATATGTTAATCCATGTTGGCATTGAAAATTATTGCTTCATTTCACTTGGGTACTCGAATATCATACGTTGTCTTCAAATTAATAATAGTGGCGATGAAGAATGCGGCTATGTGGGTGCACATTTACATCTTTTGGATGGCAACCGTAGAGAAATCATTCGTGCGGATATTTGGAGAGCAAATGTTATTTATGTTTTGAGAAATCCGTTCTTACTGGCAAGATATATCTTATTCAATTGGCTCTAAGAAATTTATTTCTTCGGCTTATTTCCTATTAAATGAGTTTAGCTAAAATTTCTTTCAAAAATATTCAGAATAAATATAAGTTAGCTTCGATGCTATATATAAATTAGCTTTTATAAATAAAAATACATTTTACTCTGTAAATAAATTCTAATAAAATAATTTTACAGTTGATCAAACTTTTTAAGAATTTTAACACATTTGTGTATGCTTATTTACGTTGTTTGATGAGGATATTTATTGCAGATTTTTTTATAATCACTATATTTCTTAAATTAAAAATTACTTCCATTTTTACAAACTGCAGCTATTGCCAATATTATGGTAAAAATAATTTGCTTTGATTAAGTTAAAAATCAGAGTTTGGAAATTCAGGGAATCTAAATTTGAACCAATACAATTGAAAAATAAAGCAAGAAGTCAGTGTCATTATTCGAATGAAATAAGTAATATGCAAGATTCCACACCACACTAAAATTCGAGGACAATTTCTGTATAAATTTTACTAGTTGGAAAAGTCTTAATTATTGATTCAAGCCTTACTTTGAAAGTTCCCTTAGTGATCTTTTTACATTTTATATAATTTTATATCTTAAATTTTCAAGGATTTTTTCGGTATCGTTTGATCTTGCTTTCACATATTTCTTGTATAATTAATTTCTTTTTTTGATTTTAAATAAAAATAAGAATGAATTAAAAATATTAATCATACCCTTAAACATCATGCCCTTGCATGATACAGATCTTTCAGATTTATTAATGAAAATTAAATCATTTCTAGACTTTATAATTTCAATACAAAAAGTAATAAATCTACAAATCCTTCAAGTATTCTATTAATTCTTTATTGAATCAGAAGAATAGTACGTTCCAAAATGGACAGCGTCTTTAGTTAGTAAACGAAAAAAGCAAATCAGATAAGAGGCTGGCTGCTTAGAATTCATCTTTAGCAAGTTCTCTTAAACTCACATTAATTTGATTTTATAAACATATTCAGTGATCGATTCTCTCTAAATTTGAATTCCCACTTTTTATTTTTTCACATTATTTGAAACTTAAGATCAAATAGGTGCATAATTTGATTTCCAATCAAATTAAAAATGAAAATGCTGAATTTTTTAAATTTCATGTTTATATCAAATGATAAACATAGAATCAGTTTCATGTCATTTTCAAAAGAAAGTGAAAAAATCTATTAATTTTGTCCCATTTATTGATATGGTTATCTTCATGTCTCGTTTCTGAGACAATATTAATATATAATATTAGATACTAATTAGAATTGCCTGCTATTCATATTACTTATTCAAAATTAGAATTATATACTAGACAGCGGACAGACATTGCTTAAGTTTTTCAAAACAAATTATCCATGCTGTATCAAAATTTTGAATACTGAAGACAGAATTCATAATTCTAAATTCTACATCTAATTTCTAATGTGTGAATCAAGATTGTAAACTTATTTGGATCACAAGACCTTTTTAAAATCTGTAAATTTAATATCCTTAAGAATAATTAATTAATTCGAGAGATTCATGTTCTTTAAATATTCTGTCCATCTTACCACAGTGTTAAGTTCAAGATTGCTCTCAATAAATTTCTAATGATTTCCAAAGGACAGAAATACCAATAGTTTACCAATTCTAGATATACCAAGCTCGATACAAATAAACTTTGAATTTTTTTTCGATTTGACTGAAACTTTATTAATGGATAGAAAGTGGTGTTTCAATAATATTTGGGATAATATCTGAAAATGTTATTGTAAAAAAAAAAATTCTAACTTTATATAAAATTTTAAACATTATGTTTTTAATCGTAACAATTTAGTTGATGTGCAGTTTCTTCCTTTATTTTCATAATTTTTAAAATCCACATGTTTGAATAAATGTCAAGGTTTGTAAATGCTGCAACGATACTTAAACAATTTTCAGATTTTAATGAAATATTTAATTGCTGAATTTCTTATTCTTTTCTGAAATTAAAAAAAGAAGTATTATGTACGCTTCTTAAGCGGAAGAAAAAATAATAAAAGGAAGTTGCAGTATTTCTTTAAGAAAGTTTAAGACACATTCTGCAAATTATTTGAGCTAGATTTCATGCGAAGTCGCCAAAGTTGAATACTTTTGGGTTTTCTTTGCCAATTGCGATGTGTTCAGCTCCTTATTGTAGCCTAAAAGACATTAGTAATCCTCAGAAACATGAAATTCATTAACTCAAAGGCTCAATGCGTTACTTATATCAAATTTGATATATTTTGTAATTTCAATTTTAATCTTCTGTCTTTTGTTTCAACCGGTTGGGAAAAAAGTATAAGACAAATTTGATATTATTAACAGCATGTCGCAGATTAATCGCCAAATAACTCCCCAAAGATGATACGAGAGACTCAGTAGAAATGTTGTATTTATACCAAAAGTTAATATTTATTTACTATTGTACGTCAATGCCATGGAAGGCCTTCTCTTGGATAATACCTGTGACTCTTTGGTTTACAATAATTGGTTACTTACAATACAACTTTGGATATAAAATAAATGAAGTAAAATCCCCGCACAGAAAACAACTTAAAGTTTGAATTAGATTTTACAAAAAAAAATTAATATTACGCCATTAAGCTTGATTTCATTAATAAATTTCATGCAATAATAAAAATATATGTATGTAGCCACTAAATTAACTTTGTCAGTATCTTTTATAATTTGGATACGAATTAAGCTTTGATCAAAAATAAAATATAAGTATTTTCCTCTCAAGTAGGTTCTTATATACTTTTCTTTCAAAATGTGAGAAACTTTCTATTAATATATAAAGGTGATCTTTCCCCCCCCCACATGTTGATATATATTTTTTAATTTTAACTTAATTGTGGTGAAATATTTCTCTGAATTTTGATAATGTTTTTTCAAATGCCTTCTTAAGCATCATTTGCAACTATATTTTAAATTATTGTAATAAAATTTAATCTTCATGTTACTTCCACAAATATAAATTATAGATTTTCTTTTGCATTATAGAAGGCAAAGAAATGAAAATTACTTAGATTGTTTTTTATACGTTCCTTAGAAAAGTTGTATTGTAGTTTCATTTTTTTATATTTATTATGTGCCATCTTTGGTGCCAATTTGATTCATGAAAGTAATGGTTGATACCACTTTTTTTACTGACGGATTCAGTTAGTGGAAAAGAAGTTTCATTTTCATCAACAACTAACCTTTGATAACTTTCGAAGTCTCCAAAATAACTGATTCTTTTACTTCTATAGAACAGCAGGCATTAGTTTCTGTAATAATAATTGTCCGAACATTTACCATCAATACAAAAAAAACTTAAAGTATATAAATGTTAACCGTTAGCACTCCGATGCCTCCTCTCAAGCACCATTCAAGGCAGTGCTTAATTTTGCCATTTTATTTATTTTCCTAAATTTTGACTGGTAAAAGTTTATAGATTAATTTTCCTGGAAAATTCAGCTTAAAAAATCCATATATATTTTTTAGAGAAATAAGCAAGCCCTCTTATTCAGCAAATATTTATGCATCGAATTATTTTTCGGAGCGGTAAGGGTTAAAATGATGCATCTGACAGAGATTAGGAATTAGACAGAATGCATGCTAGTATATAAATAGAAATCAAATGGAATGTATTTCAGTGTATAGTTAGGAATTTTATGGAACGTATGCTAGTATTTAATTGGGAATTAAAGGGAATGCGTGCCAGAATATAAATAGGAATTTTATAGAATGTATGCTAGTATGTATATACATTTATAATAGTCCTATAATATATTAGGAAATTGATGGAAAGTATGCTATTATGTGTGTAATTAGGAATTAGATGAAATGTATGCTAGTATATAGGTATGTATGTAAATAGATGGAATGTATGCCAGTATATACGTATGTATGTAAATAGATGGAATGTATGCCAGTATATACGTATGTATGTAAATAGATGGAATGTATGCCAGTATATACGTATGTATGTAAATAGATGGAATGTATGCCAGTATATATGTTATTAGGAATTAGATGGAATGCAAGTATTATTGAAAAGCATACTACAAGTAATAGTTAAGTTATAAAATATTTGTTTTGATATAAAACAGAATTAAAAAAAATTTGAAATAAGAAAGAATATACAATTTCCCATGAAAAAGGAGTTTGATTTTACTTTCTATTCTTTGATTTATTTCATGTTTTATTTGAAACCAATGAAATGCGATGCCTTTTATTTTATTCGGAGAACTGAAATTTTTCATTCTCAATTTATGCAACCTATTTTGATAAATAAACACTGTTTCTTTTATTTGAAATATCGGAATGTGCACGCGTGATAGGCGCTGAAAACACGAAAAGAAATTCACTCGATGAAAAGAAATGGATTCTGTTTTGAGGTATACGGATTTGTTACACTTATTGTTTTGGTATTCTGATTTGCTATAAAATAAAGATCTGGTTATTTATATTTATAAGAACCATATATATTTTATATGTACTAGGAGGCATGTTAATAATATAATCGGATATGATTGTCTCTGTATAACTATTGAAAGTTTTAGTAGAAAGTCTCGTACTCACTGGCAGATAATTTAGAAAAAAGAAAAATACTAATTGTCCTTTTTTGATGTAAATATACGTAGTTATAATGAAAGTTCCACTTTGAAATGGTCATAAAAGAGAAAACTAATGGTTCAAATATTATTAAACTTGGTAATAATTTAAAGAAGGTCATGAGAATTTCTTTTCCGATAAAACAAAAGTTCAAAAATTCACTAACAGGAGGGAAATGGTGTTGTATGCAATATTGTTACGCAAAATGGAGCATATTTGAACGAACGTGTCACAAAGCATGCTCAATGTGGAGATCAACATTTTCTGAAAGCACATTAAATCCTATTACTGCATTCTAAACAGAAGCTCTTAGAATTTTAGGAGAAATGTTACACAAACGTCACGGTATCGTATATGTCATTGTTTAGATTATCACCATAAACAGTGCTGACACACAATGAATAAAGAAGATTGAACACTATAGAACTTTTTTTTTAGCTGAAAAGTAATTCCCGTGATCCCCTTCTTTAAATTATTAACAAGTTTGATAAAATTTCGTCCAGTAGTTTTCCTTTTATGACCATTTCAAAGGGAAATTTTAATTGCAACTAGACTTATATATTTATATTTAAAGGTTTGTTTTCTTTCATTGCTGACTAAAAACTCCCAATCCAATCATAAAACCCATTTCAAACAAGAAGAGATCTATTAACAACAACAAAAAAGGCAATTCTAAAGATAAAATATAAACAATTATTTCAAAATGTAGTGAAAATATTCAGATCTCAGTTCATTAACATTTGTTACAATCCAGCATGAGAAAAAATTAAAGAATTAATCCAATTGTCACGCGAAAAGAAAAGAAAAGAATTATATGAATCGCGCAATAATAACATATCATCGCAATCTAATAACATATACATAAAATTCGGATAATATGAAAGTAAAAAATACAATAAAATAATGACATTACCGTATTATTCAAATTAAAATCTGTAGTTGTCTAGAATCTTAATATTTCCGCTCCACATTCAGATGAATGCGTGAATACAATTCGAATAGTTTTTATTTTTATTTCTATAAATCGCTCCAGAAATATTAGTCTAGATATTCCGAGATTTATTTGCATAGCTTTTAAAGCAGTTAATACAGAAAATGATCACTTATGACATATATCACAACTTTCAAGGCATAAATTTAATAAAAATTCCTTTTAAAAGATTCATATTACGGAAACGTCATATTTAATATTTTTCCGAAATCGTATAACAATAAAAGAGGAAAAAGTAATAAACGGATATCTCTAAAATTTATTTCATACAAACATCGAAAAAAAATAGTGAATAATCTTGTAAATCAAGACAGAAAAAAGACATAAAAAAGAATGTTTTAATTGAATGTTAACTTGAAATCTTAATTGTTTTTTCTTAGGCACTTAGTTTGACAATTTCTTTTATTGCTTAATGAATGCATAGTTATATTTTAGCTATTCAACAACAAAACTTTTATATATTAAAAGAGTAAGTTAATTAAAAAAACAGAAAACCTAGCTGCAGATAATTGATAATACTGCAGATAAACAGAATTCCTTCACAATTTAGACTTTTGACTTTTGATTTTCCATGGAAATACCAAACATTTTATCTATTTAAAAAAACGGTACTTATTATTTCAATCTGAATTATTTGCAATTATATGCCTTGGTAACCAAGATGGGGTTCATGTAAAAAATTTAACCTTTTAATTACCGTACTTCTACTTCGTAGTTATCCATTTTTAGGCCATGCTAAAGCCAACATTGTTTATGGTATTTTATTAAAGTTTAAAATCAAGTGAAAGTGAAAAAGTCGATTATTGCTGAAAAATGTTGCATTTATTATTAACAAATAACAATGTAAAATATATTAAGATCTATAATTATATTGTAATAATCGTTAATACCAGAATTTTTAAATATTTATTTTTGTACATTATTCATGATTAATAATAAAAGGATTTAAACTAATAATTGAAATATGCGATGATATGAATATTACAAACGAAAATTTCATCGAAAATATCAGTGCTACATTTGCATGGTTAAGGAAAGTCTAAATATAAGTTAAAAGATGAAAAACTGTAAAGATATGTATCCTTTTAAACCTTTAAAAATATAATTCCGCAAAAGAAATTGTTTTTTTTTTTCTAAAGTTCTTGTCATTTGTAAGATTTTTTTCTTCTTTTGGTTGATCCATTATTCATACATCGTTGAGTTTATATTTAGAAATATATATAAAATTCAGGTCATTTTTCCCTTTTTTATCGAGAGTATTTTTAAAAAGCACTTGAGGGAAAATTCTGAACTTTTTTCTCAAATATTACAAAAACAACTGAATAATGAAATAATATTGCGTGATGTAGAAATAGAAAAATATCGTTTTAAAACGACATTATTTAACTTTTAACATAGTCGGATATATCTTCAAAAGGGAATAATATTGGTTCAGTATTATTATATTCGATGGACATTCTCATTCTCCAAAAATAACAATTTCTATGTCTTAAGGGCACTTCGATAAGCATGGTATGAACGATTCTTTTTTTTTTTTGGTATTTGTTTTTGTCTTTTCGACTCTGTTTTAGTAAGCAATTTTTCAGTTGATGTTTCAGTAAAATTTTTTACATCAACAAATATCAAAATTGATATTTGTGTCTATTAGGCAATGCATCCAAATTTCAGTTATTTATTTGTCCCCCAACAAAGTGTTAAAATTTGGACATAATTGTTACGTTTTCACGAAAATTGATCCAAATGGCAGATAAAATAAATATTTTTGTAAATTCGAAGTACCATTGTAATCTGTTGACCTTCAGTCTTCTCGAAATAAAGTTGCTGGCTCAATATCCCATTCTTCACAACAGTTCCATGGTGTCAATTTTCCAGACTTCCATGATGATAGTTTAGACGCCATCTTTATCGCCTCGTTAAAACTCAATATTTTCTTAGATTATTGTGATGTGTCTCAGGAAGGGTTTCGAATAGCTTAAAAACGGAATATTTATTGAGCTAAATTTATTGAAAGACATGTGCCTACTGGAAATAAATGTCCTGGCTATAAATAACACAGCCAGTGGTAAACGAAGCACTTAATGTGTAAATAGAATTGCTGTAATCTAGGTCAATTAGCCTTTTTCTCGTGAAATTAAACTCTATTCAATAAAAGGAATTGGTTTCTAATTGCAGAGAAAAATATATTTAATCAAAGTTTTTTAAAAACAGACTTTAATTAGAACACTAATAGCTGGTATTTTTAACTATACCAGAATAAGTAAAATTTTTATTATAGTTTATTAGTTTAATTATTAAGGAGTTTTGAAGTTGTTTGATTTGCAAATTTATTCCTGGATAACTCCTCAAATACTGAAGAAAAATTTAACAAATTTAATTATTGATTGATAAATTAACTGCGAGAAGTACCGAAATAGTATATTTTTGCTGAAAAAGGCTTTATTAATTTGAAACTATTTGATGCTCAAAAAAATCTATTACAAAACAATAAAAATGTGAATAAAGTCAAATTAAATTATTCATTAAATGAAAATGCCATTGCTGCTCTTCTTGAATACAGACTGTTAAAACAATTACGGAGTGAACCGGAGACCATAACTAACTTACGAAGAATGGTTAAAAGATTTGAAACAACGCAAATTCTTTGTGTGGAACCAAGCCAAGGACGTAAAGTTATGATCCAGGAACAAATTGGAGTTGCAACTATAGTTACGGATCAGGCGAGAGATATTAAGCAGGTACCAGCAGCACACGTTTAGTATTACGACATTCAGATATCTCGTTTCAACGATATAGAAGATATTGCGTAAGATCCTGAAAATTTATCTCTATAAAATAACGCATACTAACTGAGGACACTGATCTGAATCCTAGAAATTTCTGGTTGTCGGACAGTTCTGGTTCACTTGAGAATCGTTGTGTATCAAGGAAATGATCCTGAAATTCCCACTTTAAAAGATGAAATGACATTACATCTCAAACGACTAAATGCTGATACTCTAGAAGCCATGGACAAAAATCTAGTTACTCACGCAATTATTGAAACATCAAGTTGGTGGTCACCTTGAGCCAAATTTGTTAATTGCTATAATAAACATTTCATTGTTATTTACTGTTTCCATTGGCAGTTATGTATTCTTTTCCTACACATTATGCGTTTGCAGTGGCAGGATTCCCTTTATCGGCGTCTGTGGTACTATTTTTTCAATAAATCGAAACCACATGCTTTAATATGTATGGTGATCAAATTTTGTTATATTTCGTCCTGTACATAACATGCTACAGGGCTCCGATCACTTCCTGTTATTTTTTGACCGCCCTGTATTTTTCTGTATTCAAGGTGCGAAGTATCATAACAGAATCTTAAATAAGCATAAATCTTTGTTGTAATAAATACACATTGTTTAAATTGATACACATTTATTGCCTACCAATACTAAAATTAGTATGGTTCCTTCTGTATTTGTACATAACATTTTTAATGCACAAGTACTTTTATAATTGAGCATACAGTATGTAAATTGTACCATGAAACACGAGTGACAAAAATATCGTTCAAAATCGCTTGTAGACGAGCAGATCATCCGATCAAGAGCCATCAAATTAAGTAGAAACTATGCTCACCTGATATCAGTTATTACTTTTCTTCCTTTTATATGCCAGAAAGTCGATTCCAGTTATGACGATTATAATAATAGTCCATTTTTCATTATTTCTAGATGCAGTACCATAATTTAATTTCCCATGCAACATACGTCGCTAATAGCTACACGCTCATAAGAATGTCTAAGATGTCGTTGAAGAATTCCTTGGATATTTTCTGAGAGTAATGCCATAATTTAATTTCGCATGAAAATATATGACTTGTACCTAGCGCCTTAGGTTATGCATTCTTAGGACATTCCATTTTATGGCCTTCTGTTGGGACTGGCACGATGAAATTCTTACAACACCAAGGTGATCTGTAATAAATATTATCGAGGCACTATATCCTGAAGTGGAACTGATTATACTAAAAATACGAATACTTATATAATGTGTGTGTTAGGTGATGCAATGTTCTTTTACACTTTTGTTATTCGTCAATGAAATAGCAGAATTTTTAACTGTTTGCAAGATTTTTCAAAAAAAGGAAATCACAATCTGTGCAGCTCAGAAACTTTAAGTGGGGCAGAAAGCAGGTAAAAAGAGAGCTTGGAAAAGTATTTTTAACTTGTATGGTTCCATAAAGGAATTTGTCGACAAAACATTTTAGTTTTATGGGAATATAAATAGCTCGCTTAATTCAGGTCCATGCAATTCAATGAAGTCTTAGTTCAAGTTATTAGTCAATTTTTTTAAATGTGGATTAATTGCACGGACGTACACACACGCGCGTGCTCAAATAAAATGTAAATTTATATCAGATTTTGAACCAAATTCATTAAAATATTAATCATGAGCTGATCTTCGAATTACTGATGTAACAGTCCTAAAGTAACAGTGGATGTAACAGTTCTAAAGTTCATCAACATTAAATGCACAAAAGAAACCCTCATAAAAGCAATTAATGAAATTTTGTACATAATACCAACATCTGAAATTACAGTTATATCCAATTTTGATTCAAATCAAATAATGCGATGATCGTCTATATTTCTTAACATTCTCATTCATGTAAATAAAACTCCAAAATGCAAAAACAAATAATTCTTGCTACAATTGCTAGTCGTGATCATATAAATTCAACTAAATTTATTGTTTAAAAAAAGATGTCTAAATATGGATATTTTCTTTCAGTATAATCTGAAACACTCATATATCTTAGAATTCATTGTCTCTTCTAATGTCCACTATCTTATGCCAGAGATAGATGAAAATAATACTTTTACTAAGAACATGCTAGAAAGTTGCAGGGTAACCACTCCCGTAGTTTCATTTTGTCATGAATCTTTCATTTTTAGAAATATTTCATACGTATATGTAAGACAAAATTGTATTACGATCAGCATCTTGTTTCGTTATAACTTCATTCACAGTAAAAAGATTGCTTACATAATCCAAGTGCTTTGTATAACATTGTGAATATTTTTAAGATTATCTTAAATAATGCATTCCTTCAAATTATTGATTAATAGTTATTTAATAATCCCTTACACTCACATAGACTACAGTAAATAAATCAGTTCAACTGTTTTAAATTAGTTTTTCAAGTGATTAATGAGCCAAACTTGAAGGTGAGTTTAATTATGGAAGATTGATAAGTAAAAATAAATAAATGATTCACGTCTGTGAAAAGTTAGCAGGTAAGAATCAGTAAGTTTGTTAGATTAAGTCATCGTGAAATACTTTTAGGAAATTTGAGAAATGTAACATTAGTTAAAAATACGAAAAAGAATGCTCTGATGATAGAACGAATGGTTAAGAATTTACGATGAATGAATAGATGAGTGATGGTTAAGAATTTACGATAAAGTATTTTAATTGAGAAATTATAGCGATATGATTATGTAATATTGCTTCCCATCGTAGGTATTTTAATAGAAAGGAAGATACTTTCATAGATATTTAAACAGCTGCTGAATAGAACGCTCTTAGATTAATTCTTTGGTGACCATTTGATGATTGAATCTGAGGTTCCATAAACTACAAGAATCATATAGACACTTCAGTTAGAAATGAACATGAGATATTATCTTAAAAGTTAATTTGCACTATCAAGGAAATAAAAAAAACCGAAACACAAAGCTGAAATCTACAATAATTAAACCAATAGTCTATTACTGATTTCAGCTCTTCTTCTAGGAGAGTCCTTTCTATGTTTCGAACCTGATGTCCAGTTTATTATGTCTAAAATCTTTAAGCAATTTCAGGTTTTAAACAAGTTCTGTTGCTATAAATGCTATTTTCTGTACTTGTCTTTTACATTTTTACATATCTTTTGTATAGAATAAAACGTCATTTTCTGTTATTGAGACAGCCAGACTTTGTAACCCTATAACTGAGGGAAGGATTTTTCCATCCAATATCAATTTTTGGTGGATAAAAATGTATGATTATTGATTTTATGCCTGAAGGATCGTGAGCATTTATTAGATATAAAATCTTACGAAATCCTTGCTGGGACCGGATGTCGTTATCAGAGTTTTATTTGTGACAGAACTTATAGCGGAATAAAATGTTTGAAATTTGTCTGGAAAAAGTGGGTAATAAGGGACAGCTAAGCAGCGTCAATTTATCTATGATAAAATTTAAAATTTTTGATTTGACGTATTATTTTAAATATAAAGCTTAGTAAAAGTTAAAAATAATTATTCCTTCTATTTTAAAGAAATACAAACATACCTAAGGGAATTGAGTAGAAATTGTATACATACGAAAAGAAATTGTATATATAAAAATATATGTGGCAAATAGAAACTCGAATATTATCAAATTTCTAAATTTATATTATTTTCGAAAGCGAAAATGAGAACTCTTAAATAACTTTTTGAAGAATCAGAGTTCTGTTGCAGAGAGTTTAATTTTAACTAGCTGTCTTATCTTCAAATTTCAGAACAGAAGAGGAAAACTGAAATTCAATATTACTTTCGCTGAAAGACGGTGAAAAATTATTCCTGATAAGAAGTTTCTTTATCAGAAGAAAGGGGAAAACATTGTTAGAAATAAGATTCCCCCGCTGAAATAAAGATCAGGAGAGAGAAAACAATACTTCTTGAGCAATAAGGTTACCCAGCATTATTAGAGAGGAATGGATTGTGTAATTATCTTAATGAAGTTTCGACACCTGAAAATAAGTTTGCTTCGTGTGGCTTCCTATTATTAAGCAAACTTTTACTGATGCAATAAAATCAAACTAATCTTTCAGTATATATATAATATTGTGGCGATAGTGTCAACTGGAATTGTGCCAATGTGGAGGTTGAATTCTGCCAAGGAACGAACCTGTGACCTTAGACCTGTAGAATAACTACCAGACAAAAAGAGATCACTAATGTTTAATGGCTGGTACAGGCCTAGTAAGATACCACCATATATATATATATATATATATAATATGCAATGAATAAAGCTGTAGTACTTTTAAAAATTCGTCATAACTTGATTCAACTCGGGATATATTGATAACACTATTATTTTAATTATTACACAAACTGCCACTAAGGTGAAAAAAATAGTATAGCGCATATTAGTGTTAAACTATATTTTCACCTTTAAGCAATTGGTGGCAAAACAAAATCAAAACTTGTTCACAAGTTCTAGAATTTTGTGCATTTTCGTACATCCAGAAATCGGAAAACCAATATATAATTGCTTAGTAGAAGGATTCCCAAAATATAGATCCCTAATTAAATTTTGGTGAGTGACAAAAAGTCATTGAATGTCTAGGTATATTTCCATAATTTATAAAAACTGTAATGGAAAGTTAAACTCTTCAGCAAGACCGGTAGAATCAACATTGCATAAAGTGTAATACGTAAACAAGTGACTTATGTCGCTTTATATTAAACTAGCCACCTTTGGCGACCAGCTGGTTCGCCATGAGTAATGCGTTCTAAAATTTTCAATTAAGTCACATATTCATTAGCCTTGAAGTAATTCCGGGCATTTATTGGCCTGAAATTAAAAATGTTTTTTTTCGTGATGTTGCCGAATTGTTAAATATGTTTTTTAAAGAAAGTGAAAAAGGAAAAAAAAAATATGAATAAATGATTTAGATGTTGCAAACGATTATAGAAACCTTGACTTTGCATTTATTTTTTTTAGAAACTATCACATTTTATAATGGAAAAAAAAATATTGAATTAATGATACAGATATTGCAAACGATTATAGAAATATACCATTAAGTCGGGATTTCAATGTATATCCTGTCTAAATTCAATTAGGTTTACCATAAATCAAGAAGATTAGTTGAATGAATGATTTAGATATTGCAAACGATTATAGAAACCTTTGCTTTGCATTTATTTTTGTAGAAAGTATCACATTTTGTTTCTTTTATTTTACCTAGTCACGTGCTAAAAGTTGCATTTCTTTAGACTTGATTTACGATGATAGTTTTTTTTAATTTGAATTTCCGTAATTGTTTTCTTTTATTTTATCCAGTCACGTGCTCAAAAAAACATGATTAAATATTTCTTTCAAAATTACTTAAAAATAGAAGTTAAGGTATACATTAAAAACCCGAAACCTTTAGAATGTTAATTTTTTAATCTTTAAATTGATGTAAAAACCATGTTTGTGCGATAATATTTTCGGAAGTTATAGTGGAAAAATGTCGAAATTTCGCTTAAATTTTAATTCAAATTCTAATTAAAAATTCGAAAAAAAGGGCTCCGAGGTGCACATTCCCGACCTCCAAGGTATACATGTACCGAATTCGGTAACTGTAGATCCAACGGTCTGACCTGTAGAGCCCCAACACACACACACACACACACACTCACACACACACTCACACTCACACTCACACTCACACTCACACTCACACTCACACTCACACACACACACACACACACACACACTGAGCTTTATTATAAGTATAGATGAAGTCAATTTACAATAATTTGAACTCGTGGATGACTTCTGTAATGAACAGCCTTTTTACATCTGTTGCAGAAAAAATTGTGCCATTTATTTCTGAAATTAAAATCAGTGTACCAAGATTGAAATGAGTTGGTATAGATTAGGTTTCTAAAATGTGGGTGACAAAACTTAATTTTTTGGGTATCCTTGATCTAGAACAGAAAGAATAGATAATAATTTGAAGTAAAATGGCAGTTCCTAAATTAGTTCTTATGTAATGGAAGCTAAAACAGACGAATTAGCAATTAATGTGCTTTTAGAGAAGGATTCTTTATGCTACAGGTATTAACGTTGTAAAACTTGCACCAAGCTGGATTTTAAAACCATAAATGACTTAATCAGTTCCAAGGGTCTTAGTTTATCCACCACTATTCTATAATAAACTATTTTTATTTGACAGATTGATTAATTGACAACTTATACAGAAAAGTCAACCCTATGAAGCAATATATCGAGATTCTTGTTCATATATTACTCAGATTCACATATTATACTCATCAGAATTCAGATACACATTCATATATACTCATCAGAATTCACATATTATATATACTCACCCTAAGAATGAAGTTACCTCATGCCGATGTGGATCAATATCAAGAAAGTTCTGCCAGTCTAGTTCTGAAGTCTAATTCATGGAGGAAGAAAATGTCAATTATGCCACATCACTGGTTCTGATGGACACAGCTTTATGAAACTGATTTCTAGCTGTTGTAGAGAAGAATGGATTAGGGAAATTGATCGATTTCTTTTCAGATCAGAAGTTTGCCCAGGAAAGCTCTGGGGATTCTGAAAAGTAGGATGGATGATTTTCAGGGAATACTTTAAGGCAAAGTAATAAAACTGAGAATATTCTCCAGCTATACACTTTGCAAAACTTGATTTGATGGTCTATTTTGGTATTTCATTTACATTGCCAAACGAATCAAGTACCATTCAAAATTTTAACCAATTAGGTTATAATCCATTTATTTTAATTGCTTGTCTGATGGTCTGCGGATTTAAAATTTAATCGCAAAATCTTTTTGAAAGATATTTTAAACTAATGTGTAATTGAAAAAAAGTTTGTGAAATATTTGTTTGTATATAATGTGCTGTAGAAATTATGATCAATAAATATAAATTGAGTTATGCTCATTGATTCTGAAATGCTCATAAAATTTCAACGCAAAAATTAAGGTAGACAGTCCATAAATATCTTATATTAGAGAATTAAGGATTGTCTGCCTTAGAAAGGAAGAGGGAATAAATTAAATGATCTTAACACGAAAAGATCCTGCATATTTTTATTTAATTTTATTTCTAATAGTTTAATATACGATACATAGTTAATAAAACTTTAGAATATAAAATATATAAAACGTAAACATTAAGTACAAAAATTTATTTAATATTTATTATTTTAAATGAGAAACAAATGGAAAAATACATTATTACCTCTATTATTTAGCATGCACATATTTTTATGGTCCTTTAGAATTGGAGTTCAAAAAAATAAATTATATTATGCCTAAAAAGAGATTCTGTTGAAACTTCAACTGCATGATTTTTTTAAATACAAAATTTGGAACAAATACACTGTATGCTTTTCTTTGTTTGTATAATGTTTATTATGTTAGAACATGTTGTTTCGGTTTGGGGGTTTGAAACAAGGGCAGAAAATGAAGGGTAAGATTTTAAGAAGTTATTGCAAAAAAATAATTAAAAAAATGGGAATCAATGTGAGCAGAGTTATCGAAAGTTATGTAAATAAATATATAATTTTTGAGAAACTCTTAAATTTACTCTTAAAAAAGTTTTGGAGCTCAAAAGATTTTCAGATGAAAAAAAGAAAAGGAAGAAAAAAAAATCTTGGTGGTTGCGAAATATGACTAATGTGAAAACATGGTGTTTTCGGATCTTTCGAATCTATATGATGTAATTTAAAAAAATGTTATCACATGGTAATTTAAAATTTGCCATAGCAGAATTATTGAATTAATTTTCGGCGTTTGTAAAAATGGGAGTTTTTAATCGATTTTCTGCGTATCTTCAGATGCGATGGTTTTTAATTGTTGCACTTTCGAATAAAAATGCACTTTTTAATATTTTCAGCCAACTAACGTTATATTTAATATAATTTTGATTCCGTGCGAATGATACGGCCTGGCATAATATTTGAGAGAAACTGATTTCAACAGTTTATAATATTTAACATTAAGAGAAAATTAGTTTATAATATTTAGAATTAAAAGTAAATTAGTTTATAATA
>JAPMOQ010045292.1:4138672-4221303 GCA_026543055.1 Argiope trifasciata
AAATTAGTTTATAATATTTAGAATTAAAAGTAAATTAGTTTATAATATTTAGAATTAAACTAAAAAGTAGCATTTAACAAATATATAATTTTTTTCACTTATACTATAGTTTAAAATAAGATTAGGAATTATTTTTATTAATCTGATCATTTTTTCTATCCTTAACTTTCTAGAATTTAAGAGGATATTATAGTATTATATCTCATTTTCCTTGTTTTAAAATGCACCATTGCCAAAATCATTTTCAAAAATCAAAGCAATTTTTAAAAGTTGGAATTTTTTTCTAAATCGATTCGAAAGTTTTCCTCCCGCCAAATTCAATTCAAAGTAGCTTTGATTGTTTTGAAGCAGACAAAAATAAAATTTTCTCTCTAATGGCCCAGCTTTTTAAATAGATTTGGAAAGATTTCGACCTCCAATGATTACTTTTTCTATTTCTGCCGTCTGTCTGAAAATAGATAATGGCGATATTTACAGCCGAGTTCTTGAAGGTGCTTTGCTTTGATTGATAGATTTTTCTTCAACTTCATTTTTCTTAAAAAAAAAAAAAAAAAAAAAAAAAAAAGAACAAATCAGAAAAGACAGGCAAGCCTACTTCTTATCTTTAAATTAAAATAGGAATGAAGGAATAAATGAGAATATTCTTTGGATAGGACATTCTCGCTTCTCTCAGTAGGATTGGTTCGCATTTCTATTAAAGCTAAGAATTTTTTTATATCAGAATATTATTTTGGGGTAAAACATGACATGATTTAAGTAACCAATTATTGATTTGATTGACGGATATAAAATTATAAAGAGAAACAGATTGAATATTCACCCTTGGCTCTTCCCGTGTGTAAAATGGAATTTTTGTCATTGGCTTCATGTTTTAGTGACTAGAACCAGATATGTGTTTTGTGATGGTATCTTTTCCCTCTGATTGACTACTATCAAAATTTGCCTGATTTATAGCTTTGGTAGGAAGAGCAGGTGATAAAATTATAAAAATAGAGTGCTAAAACGTCACTAGTGAGTTTCATTTTAACCTTTTCATACAAGAAGTATAAAGAAAGTGTTGTAATCGTCAAAAAATTTGACGAATTATTGACTGATCTTGCATTTTAGACATCCTGGGTTAAAAAAAAAATCTCATTTATGAAATCGTGTCTGTATGGCAGTCACCACGAAAACTCAAACGCTTCCAATTAGAGAAATAAAACTTAGTATTAAGATTTATGACCAAATATGTAAATAGTTTTTTAAATTTTGAAAAAAAAATCTATTTCCAAATTTCTGTTTGTACGACTTTTTCAGTGCATGTGAATTCAACAACGCTCGAATATGAATACTTATGTTAAAAAATTTTTGTTTGCAGATTTAGCATTTAAAATATAAGTATGTATGAAATTTTGAAAGCAATCCGTCTGATGATTGATTTATAGTCGATCTGAGTTTTCGCATGCAATTATTAAAACCAATGAAATTTGGTATCTTGTAACTACAATTTTAATTCTGTGCCAAATTTTGGTGACAGTTGGCGAGCAAAAAATATCAAATACATATTTTCGTGAAATATGCAGTAAGTATGTTAGATTCATGTGAAATATCAACATTTTGTAAATATCATTCTCGAATGCCGTGCACGAAATGTGCAGCCTTATCCAAGATCCGTAAATTTACGCTAAAGAAGGAAGATAAGATTTTTATGGGAGAGTATGTGAAAATGTTTCTGGGATGGGGGCACTCCTACTTGATTGAATCATTGCTTTCACATAGAAATGGCCAAAACGAGTCAGATAATTGATCCTCAAATGCATTTGATTCCAATTCTGATACATATCAATAATCTCTGTACTCATTCCATTTCTGGGAATCGCTTCAATTTTTCTGGTTTATGTATAAATTCAGTGTATAAATACCAGAAATCTTTTGTAGGATTTCTTTCAAAATTTACGATTTTGACACAAAGATCACATTCCAGATGTCATTTTTATGACTTGTAGAGGAATCTAATTTTGAAGTGTGCGAATTTATCAAGACACCGTTCTCAAACTTCTTGGACATTTAAAATATTTTAAGCTTCTATCATTAGAATACGAGAAATACACTGATGGAAAAAAAATCCCACTAGGAAGGAGCTATGCTAGATGAACGAAATTTGGTAGGCGTGTTTATACATCTGAAAGATGACGTCGATTCAAATTTCGAGTTACGCGCGTAAGTGTGGCGCTAGTAGCGACACTATGAACATGCAAATGAGGCTTGCTTTAAATAAGCGCTGTAAGGTTCGTGATCGTTATTTACAGTTGAGATTCGACGTAGTGGGTTAATATTACTCAAGGATGCCTCTGAGAAGACGAAGAAGCCATTATCAACAGCTCACTGAGTTTGAACGAGGTCGTGTTGTAGGGCTACGAGAAGGTGGGTTTTCTTTCCGAGATATTGCTGAAAGACTTGGCAGGAATGTATCCACTGTGCATGAGTATTGGCGACAGTGGTCAAAGGAAGGTACTGCCTGAAGAAGACCAGGTTCCGGGCGGCCACGTGGTACTACTGAGAGGGAAGACTGTCGTATTCGGCGTATGGCTGTGGCTAATCGTACTGCTTCTGCAGCTGAAATTCAAGCTGCAGTTGGCACTGCAGTGACACAACGAAATTTTACAAATCGGTTACTTCAAGGACAGCTCGGAGCCCGACGCACTGTACAGTGCATTCCACTGACTCCAAACCACTGCCGTTTGCGACGTGAGTGGTGTCAAGCTAGAGCTCATTGGAGGACGGAGTGGAGATCTGTTGTGTTTTCTGATGAAAGCCGGTTCTGCCTTGGTCGCAGTGATAGCCGTTTGTTGGTTAGAAGGAGGCCAGGTGAACGCCTGCTAGTGACCTGTCTGCGGCCTCGACACACAGGGCCTATTCCTGGAGTTATGGTTTGGGGAGCAATTTCGTATGACAGCAGGAGCACTCTCGTGGTTATCCCACGCACCCTGACAGCAAATGTGTACGTCAGTCTAGAGATACAACCTGTTGTGCTGCCATTCATGAACAGCGTTCAAGGGGGTGTTTTCCAACAGGATAACGCTCGCCCTCATACCACTGTTGTAACCCAACATGCTCTACAGAGTGTCGACATGTTGCCTTGGCCTGCTAGATCACCAGATCTTTCTCCAATCTAGCACGTATGGGTCATCATTGGATCAGCGTTATCCACAACCAGCATTAACCGTCCCTGCATTGACCGCTCAAGTGCAACAGGCATGAAACTCTATCCCACAAACTGATATCCGACGCCTGTACGACACAATGCATGCACGTTTGCATGCTTGCATTCAAAATTCTGGCGGTTACACCGGTTACTAATGTACCAACATTTCACATTTGAAATGGCTCTTCTCGCCAATGGCTCTACCTGTGATCTTGAAACTTTAAGCAATTAAATATGTTACCTAGACAAATGTATTCCTAAAATTTCATTGCTGTACAATAATTTTTTCTTGGTGTTGGGATTTTTTTTCCCATCAGTGTATATTTTCTTCATCGATGAAATGAGAATTAGCAATAATTCAATTAAGAATTCAAGAGCGCTGAAATTCATATGATCACGTTGTTCAAAGAATGGCCATCTATGAGCATAATAATAAAAATTTGTTTTAATATTTACGTACAATACTGCCATCAGTGAACATTATAAATTTACCTCAGCGTCAGTTATGTTTATAATATCATTTATATTATACTATTACAATAGCCATTTTGTTTTAATTCCCGTTATACCATGAAAAAAAGACGGAGAAAATGAATATTAACAAAGGACATGTGCAAACATGTTTTTCGATATTATAATTATTCAAATTCATCTTCTCATATTGTGGTAAATTAAATACCTATACATTTTTTAATGTATTCAGTGAGAATTTTATAATTTTTATTTATAATGTTAATGAAATTAAATAGAAGAGAAATTTTTATGTTTCAGTACTTTAAATTTTGAAAAAGTTATTGCACATAAATATTTTTAACTATATCGTAAAGCTAATATGCGTAATTTTATTTTCAAATAACTTTTTTTCTAATATTTCAAGCATTGTGTAATATATTGTGCAATACACTTTTATTTTATAGTGAAATTAAAAGCATTTTTCATTTTTACTAAAAATGCTTAATATTACCTTCATTGTTAATGATTAAGACCATAAGATCTTATTTTTTCAAATAGAGTAGATCCTCATTTAGGATTTTTAATATTTTTTAATAAAAAATTTAAAATTTTGTGTTAAATTTAAAAGTAAGACAAGATGGAAAAATTTTTAAGTTCTCTTTTTCAACATTGCTGCTCAGTCCTATTAAATAATTAAATGCACAAATATATATTAACTTTTCGTTTGAAAAGCATTGTCTTATTGTATTATACAAAATATATTTTGCAGAAGATTTTATAGTAATTATTATGTAATAACCGTAATTATTGAAAATCATTTTTATTCAAGAATCGTCAAAAGTGTTAAATTATTAAATATTTTCTACGGAGCATGCATAAAATATTTTAGTGGGATTATTTTACTTCTAACTTATACGAACATATTAGCAAGAAAGCATTTCAGCAAGAAAGTTATTTAGTTAATCGAAGTTTAATTATTTACATATTTCAAATACAAATTTTAGGAGAAATGTTAAACAATTAGAGAAAAGAATAGCAAAGAAATATAATGATGTAATACTTTCAAAATAGTATTAGATACAAACTTATAATAAATTGCCCAAAAAATATTTTGTTGAAAGTGTCATTAAAAATACATTATGTGGAAAAGATTTGTTTCAAAATTTTAACCATAAATACCACGTTGAAGCAGCTGGTTATCGATCGCGGCTATTTTAAATTAAAAGGAAGCATGTCTAGAATAGAATAGATTTTTATTAGCCTGTAATATTTCATTTAGTTATTCTTTAAACTTTGATATAGTTTATTATAAAATCTGTGCTCATAGTTCTAATAATTGTTAAATTTCATATTCTTTGTATGAACTGAGGCTGCGCAGAAAAAATAAACATTATTTATTCACATAATAGTTGTATAACTGTAAATAATAAATAGGACCTTGATAACCCGGTTTATAAGGCCGACGCCTTCGCATTGCTTGGGTTGTGAGTTCGAACGCACCAGCCGAAGACACCCCGTCTGTGATGGTGACTGGCCCACATATAATGTCGTGGTCACTAAGTCCTCCATGTAGAGAGTAATGCCACTGGGGGTACTGGGTCAGAGGTGATCGTTCTCTGGTTCATGTCTAAATTACGATGAATGAATGAATCCCACCCCGTAAGAAGGATTGTTTCGTGTGAATAGCTAAGTAGTGCTCTTGGCCTTTGATGATTCTTCTGAAAAACAAGAGGCATAAAAAATTCGGCTTAAAATAACTGACAGCTTTTCAGTGACAAGTGCCATCAGATACAATAGCAACAAGTACGAGGATAATTTTTTTTTCAAATTCCAGAGAGTAATAGGAAAAAGGCGAATATTGACAACATAATTGCTTTACTAAAAGTTATGTTTTAGCATAATTACTTTTTGACATAATTGCCAGAAAGATTCAAACATTATTTGCATAAGTGGACGAAATTCCAATCCCCACTTCGATGAAAGTTGCCACCAATCAGGCAAGATTGCCCTTAACTGTTTCTTTGAACCTCAACCATTCCGAACTCCTATCACGTATAATAATGCTTCTGCTGTCTAAGAATTGTCGACCTTCTTTCATATGGACGAGTCATCCATTTTTAAGAACAAAAGATGAAATATTTCTAATTTCAGTTTGTTTAGAAAACTTTCTTATATTTCTGTTATATATAAACATCGCTGAATATTTTTAGCCAATATTCTGGCTTAGGAATAACACGTCTTCCTCGTGATTAGGGCCTCCCGAGTTCGAGTCCTGCTTCGGGCATGGTTGCTCTTTATCTGTGAGGCGTTTTAATGTGCCCCCGTAAAAACAGGTTGGGCATGCAAATGTATGTGTCAGCTTCATATGAGCTAGAAGTCAGACTTCTGCCCTTGGTGTGTCTTTATCTTCAGAAGCCACTACACCCTTTTTCTGTGGGAACACGGACACGACATCATCGTCATCACTGAACATTGTCCCAAAAAAATGGCCACCAAAGTTGATTTTAGTACTTAACATCTCAACCTTAGGATTGCAATTCATCACTGTGTTCAAAAATTTGTTTAAGAATGCTATCCATTTGTGCTAAACAGCTGAAATTTGTTATTCCTTATTTATTTATTAGACAGTAGTTTTTTCTATAGAGCATATCTAACAAAGTAAGAGGTGACTTACAACCGTTAAAGATCAACATCATATTCGAAAGAAGAAAAAAGCCACTGGGTTTTGTTCAATAAGGAATGATAAAAAAAAATTGCCCCCAATCAGTTAAATTTGAAGTGAATATGATAATTTTAACATGGGCAGAGTTAGAAGAATATAATTTAGTTCCTAAATTTAACATCTAAAATAAAAATCCTTATAAAATTTGGAATTAAATTCGTCTAAATATAAGCCATTTTTTTACTTATACGTTCTCATGCATGTGAACGCAAAAACTGAAAATCGGCATCTTTGATTGAAGAAATTTGATATAATTTTTCAACTGCTGAAATACAATTTTTTCTACATTTTAAATGAAATCTCTTTTAAGATTGTCCATCTGTATTATTACCTATATTAAGATAATCTACACTGATGGAAAAAAAAATCCCAACACTAGGAAGGAGCTGTGCTTGATAAGCGAAATTTGGTAGGCATGTTTATGCATGGGACATCACGGACGTATGGGGCATCATTGGACGACAACATCAGCGTCATCCACAACCAGCATTAACCTCCCTGCATTGACCGCCCAAGTGCAACAGGCATGGAACTCCATCCCAAAAACTGATATCCGACACCTGTACGACACGATGCATGATTGCATTCAAAATTCTGGCGGTTACACTGTTTACTAATGTACCAACATTTCACATTTGAAATGGCTCTTCTCGCCAATGGCTCTACCTGTGATCTTGAAACTTTAATCAATTAAATATGTTACCTAGACAAATGTATTCCTAAAATTTCATTACTGTACAATAATTTTTTCTTGGTGTTGGGATTTTTTCCCATCAGCGTGTATTATCACATCGTTGCGAAGAAGATGATTTTAAAGTCGAACGAGTTTGATAAACGAAATTTAGTTTAGTTTTAGTATAACCAATTGAGATATAATGACGTGTCACACTTTGTCAAAATGACTGTCACAAAATTGCCAGCGCAAACTGTACACATCGGCAGGCAATTATCATGAAAGTAAAAATTATTTTCGATAATGATGTTCAGTTGAGATTGTATGTTGGAGCAGAATTTGTAAGCAAAATTTTTTTCATTTAGAATATAAAAAGCTGATTTGTATGAGGTAACGAATAATTTACGCAACTTCCCGCGAGTTACAGTGGCTATTTCTGCACATTCATTTTTGTATCTTTTACCAGTGTAAGAGGCTAATGCTCAGCTTTATTTTTTAAGTTTTAAGGTAAGTTCATTAAAATTTCGGATGTCTGTCTGTGCAATCGGATACGTGTACAAGCGAGAATTCTGAAAAGAACATAAATAAAATTTGATATGTAACCTTAGTACGAAAGGCAATTTTATGTCCTCTTGTTTCAATTTGTAAGCGAAAAGGTGTTCAAAATACATATATAGCCAAACTCAATTTTTCAAAATGCATATTTAGTGTAACATAATGCGCTGCGTTATATTACAGGCACATTATATTTATATGCTGGAAAATAAAAATTTGAGCAATCAAAAATTGAGAGTGGATTTCACTTATTGTCAATGAATTACAAAATTATACAAATGTAGATACGAACATTATTTTGAGTTAATGTAAAAAACCATTTCTAGTTGGCTTGAATAAAAAAAGCTATTTACTAAATGAAAATAAAGGGTTCCTTGGATTTAAAGATGCATAGAAAGAGTAATAATGAATTGCTATTGGCATAATAATTTAATGACGAATTAGCTAGATCAGTCCAGCGAAGCACAAGTGTTGAGTGAATCTCAAGAAATTATTATAATGGGATTAGGTACCTTACGCTAAGATTTTGAGATAAATTTTAAGCAGTATCGAGTTGTCTGTGAAGTAACCCGTGAGTTCGGCAGTTGGGTATAGATAGAGCGAGAAGACAATGGATAATAGCAGGTGTTTGTAAGGACATTTGTGAAAAACTAAATGAATTCTTTCTTCCTGCTGAATTCTGTATGACCTTTTATGTGATGTGGTTGTTGCTTATTACTAATTACTGAGGTTAAAAGAATTAACTTTTTCGTAACAATATGCACATATTAAGGCACAATATTAAAACAGTCATGGTTAAGGAAAATGCTTTTCAACGGTTGAATATTTTAAGATAGAATGACAAACATTGATTAAAGATAAATGAGAAAAGGCGCAATTTATAAAGGCTTTAAATTTTTTAAAAAATTTCTAAATGAACAATAGGAATATTTTCTGGTCTTGAGAATTTTTTTTTACCAATTTATCTTTACTTACTAATAATTCTAAAACAATAGAAATTACGAAAGATTTCGAGATAATGCTTCGAATCATGACCCATTCTTTTAAAGCTGTGTGTTAAATGCATTTAACCACGTTTTAAGACTGCAAATTGTTCTGAAGCTTTAATATTTCAGGGTTAGAGATAAACATTCCTAATAAATGGCAAGAAAGTATTTCCAATGAAAGAAGTCCAAACAATAATTATAAAGAGCTCGTTACAGAAGTATCGTTCAACTGAAAATGAATTTCGAGATACAATCATAACCTTAACGAACCATTGTTTACGCAACCTTTCAAGAACATTTATCAACCCGCATTAGCACTGATTCAGTCAGACGAGAAATCGATCTCTGAGTTCTTGGAGCATCTGTTTACTCAAACTGCTTTCGTTTCTGATTCAATAATTGCTTGAAGATAGGGTTAAGTTTATTTGCTTATTTAGGGCATTTGAAGTTTGAACATTTATCAACAGAGAAACCAATTTATTTAATCCAATATGTAATTATCCTTGACGTTCCACTTTCTTTTTCTGCAATAGTCTACCAAGAAGCCAGAAAACAAATATATTAACCTCACGAAACCAAATAATGAAACCATATATTTCACTCTTTTGGGATATTGGCATCAACAAGTAATGATTTTGAGTTTGTTTGTTTATTACAAAAATATTAATTTCTGCCAACTTTCTGGCATAGGGGAAGCGTGTGTTTACCGAGATCTGGGCGTCCCGGATTCGAGTCCCGGTTCGGGCATGGTTGTTCTTCTGGTTCTTTCTGTGAGTTGTATAAATGCGCCTCTATGTAAAATAAGGTTGTGCAAGCAAATGTGTATCATAAAGTAGTCAAGTCATCACAAATACTCAGTTTTATTTATACTTAGATATTTTGTACATATATGTTTTGTGCTTCATAAAATCCGCAAAAAAACCTGAATATGCACTGTAAACACATGTCTATTTTTGGCCGATTAAAATGAAATTTGCCGCAGAGCAGTTTTATTAATAAGATAACAGATAAAATTTTTTAGTAATTATATCTTGAGCTATTACACCCTTGGTTGATACGACTTGGGATTCGCATCCTTTGGGTTGCAAGTTCAAATCTCGCCGGCGGAAAACCTTCGTGTGTGGCAAAGTTTGAGGCACGTATAAATATGTTGTGGTTACAAAATTCTCCGTTTCGAGAGTAATATCGTTTGGGATGCTGGTTCAAAGATGATAATTCTGATTCAGGACTAAATTGCAATCTCTGGATGAGTGAATGAAATGTATGAATGAAAAGGGTAGTGAAGCGTGAGTTGCTTATTCGCAGTCTTAGCCTTAGTTGGCACTACTGAATAAACAACACACACAGTTTAAGCTTAAATCGCTGACAGCTTTCATTAAGTGGGGCTGTAAAGTGCCATAAGTTACAACATATTCATTTCTAGCCATTAATAACTATAACGTATGATTATTAACAATTATATTGTTCTTGTTGCTGATCTCCATGCCCTGTCTTAGACCAAATCCATTGACAAGAATAAATTTAAAAAGGTGGAATGAAGAGGAATAAGTTTCTCCCCAAAGAAGTCCTAAACAGTCTAGAATGTGATTATCTGAGATCTGATGTTGGCAGCATTTCGGACAGAGGGAGTAAGATTTTTCACCCTGAGAAAAGACTTTTAACCACTTCACATACAATGACGTGTCTGAGACGCGCATCGAATTTTTCTGCAATTTACTGAAAATTATTAAATAAATTAAAATGGAAAAAACCACCTGAAACGTATTATTATTAACGCAATTAAAATAATAGTAAATATTCCAATTAGGAAGCTATTAAATTCGTCATTTAACTAGGAAGTTAAGTAAATTCGTATGTCAAGTAGTTAAGTGGCCACTGGCAAGGCGCAACAGGCAGGTGTTGGTTTTTCTATCACCAGGAAGAATTAAAGATTGACTCGGGTTATTGGTCCGATACTAAACATGAGTAGGTAGAGAAGAGTTTTAAATATGTCAGCTCAGCAGAAGATGGAGTCACCAGGCTGCTTCCTGTCTTTGCAAGCCCATCCGCTATTTCTTTACCAAGTAGATCGACTGGAAATGAATATCATGTTGGAGTGAAATCAGCTTGCTGTTGGTTCTAAACTCCATGGACTGTCTTAGACCAAATCCAAAAGTCCATTGACAAGAATAAATTTAAAAACGAGGTATGGACAGGAATAAATTTTCTCGTCAAAAAAGTCCTAAACAATTTAGAATGTGTTCAACAGAGACCTGATGTCGGCGACTCTTAGGGCAGAGAGGGTAAGATTTTTCCCCCTGAGAGAAGAAAACTGTTAAGGTGGCCACTGGTAAGGCACGATAAGCAGGTGTTGGTTTTTCTATCACCGGGAAGAATTAGACCGTGGTGACCTGATGGTAAGGTCTCGGAATCGAAGGGTTTCAGGTTCGAGATCCGATTCCACTGAAGGACCGTTGTGTAAGGAAATCTCTTGAACTTTAAATCTGTCAGGCCAAACATCCCCCCCCACTGGTGTGGAGTTGTGTGGAGAAGGGAGTGCCAGCTCAGGTGTCGTCGTCGCCATCTGACCAAGGTTCAAAATTACGAGGTCCGTCCCAAAATAGCCATAGTATTGCTTTACAACGGGATGTTAAAATAAATAACTAGAATAACTAACACTGGGGAGAATTGACTGTCCTGGCTCATTGTCCTTATACCAAACATGAGTAGGTGGAATCATACAATTCCGTCCTTTCTATGCAAGTCCGTCTACTTTTTCTGTACCAAGTAGATCCATATGAGATGGGATCCACTGCAAATGAATACCATGTTGGAATGAAATCAGCTTCAACTTCTGAAGATTAACCCTTTCCGCTCTTATGTCAATTATGATTCGACATCGCTTTTCGTTCTGGCACGTCCTATGTCGAGTGTTCGAAGACTAAAACACATTCGGGTGAAACTTGATACAGAATACGGCAGAACACAAAGCAATGTTGAACCACACTCGACATTGGATGCGCCCGAATGAAAAGCGATGTCGAGTCACACTCGACATAGGAGCGCAAAGGGTTAATTGTCAATATGAAGAAGAATATGTCAACCCATGAATTGGTTGACAACAATTCTAAATGTACGTATCGAAATGTCATTAAAACATTCGGAATTTTTACATTTTTCGAAGAAAAGGGAAATATCCAAAATCTTCTAAATATTTTATAAGATCCAATGTTAGAAAATACGGTTATATTTTAGATTGAGTAGTATTAACGTTTTATTTGTATCATCGCAAGATTATTTTGGAACACAATCAAATGACAAACAAATCAAATCAAATTAATCACAATCAAATGACAAAAACGATACCTAAGCTAGTACTTATGCTCTTCAATTTTCTGTTGCAAAGCGATTGAAAGATGTTCGACTCCGAGAAAAATTCAAATGTATTTGTCAACATCAAATTTTCCACTGAAAACTATTTGAAGGATTCTTTCTGTACAACTTCTTGAGTGGCTTGACTAAGGATCATGAATTAGCGAAAGAATAGTATGGCTGTTATATCTGACTGTAAAAATATCTCTTCTGATGCTTAAAAATAGGAGGTTGATGTAAAGAAAGCAAACTAAATCTCTGTCCTTTTAAAAAATAATTATTAATATTTGAAATAACTATTAATACTTTTAATAAAAAAAATGTACGTTTAAGCAACGTCACACTCTGTGGTGGGTTGAGTTCCAAAATTTTTTTTTCTGGTTTATCCATCAATTGAAGTTCAAAAGCAGATTGGTTTTTCTTGAAAGTCTATCAGAAAGAGTCATTTCTACTTTGGAATTAGATGTGTGGGAGGTGAAATGCTCTCGGAATAGAACCTGGGACATTTTGGGTTTGAAAGGCAGTAACATACCACTGGAAAAAAGCATGCTTATATCCCGTAGATGTTATTAAGATATCATCACAGACTCAACCTCCAGTGAGTTAGACGAACGATATGCTTTTTTTGTTGAGTGGTGATGAATTTGAGTGAGAGGTTGGAGTATGTAGCTGTTGTGTGTACTGCTCCGTACCCATCTTTGTTTGGTGAGCGGAGAGCTTTTCAGTTTCGCCAAGCGTTATGGCGAGCGTGCGTGAATTGTTGCGTCAAGTGAGTCTGACGACTTTGATTGCGGGTAGATGGCAGTAGTATCTGATGTAGAGCAGTAGTAGTAGATGATCAGTAGCGTGAAGGTTGAAGGTTCTTTGTAAGAGGTGAAATGCGCTTGGAATAGAACCCGGGACCTTTTGGGTTTGAAAGCCACTGGACAAAACCAACATACATAACATACCACTGGACAAAAGCATGCTCATATCCCGTAGATGTTATCTGTCTTATTAAAATATCCCCACAGATGAAACATTTACTTATGTCGATTTGACAGTAGATTACCTTCGTATGTATCAGTGTTCATGATTAAGAACTCTCATGATGTTTTCCCACATGTAATTTGCATGAGAGTATATTTTTTCAGAATGAAGCAGTTTTTTATATTACCATAATTTATATACGAGGTTTAGGACTTTAATAATGGCTACACTGCTGTGAAAGCGCCATTCAACCAAACCAAAGAATGCCACGAATACCATACATTAGCTACATACCTACCTTACCTTTCAGCAAAAAGACTCGTCCTTCCTAAGTCATGCTATGCGGAATGATGCGAAGAACTGATCCTTGTATTAGTTTGCAGTCTAAAATAACTGTTATTGGATGATTTCAAAACAAGAACCAAGGAGCTGGATAAAAATTGAATGTGCAGCAGCAGTATAGCAGCAGCAGACACGGGATGAGATTTGAGTCAGATCATACCCGCAAAAATTGAAACGCCAATCAAACGAATGGTGTCATTACTGGTCACCAAAACGTTCGAAATTTCTTCAGAACCTTATAAATGTGAAAGTTATGCTGATTCTTGAGTACGACAGGTGTTATGTGACTTACACATCGTTGGAAATGGATTGTACACAATGCTGGCGACTGTATTGAAGGATTGCAAAACATGGGGACATGAACCGCTTTTGTATTCCAAGTAAATAAACAGTTGCCACTATAAAAGTTCCAGCCCTCGTATATAAGTTGATTCCTATTTTAAAAACAAAATATAAATAAAATAAATAATATTTTAGTTTGTTAAACATAGAAAGAGAAAGTGTTGTATTTGCTAAAAATTTGAACTGGACATTTTTATAATTTTGCAAGCTTTAGACCTCACTAAATTCAAAAACACACTTTTGAAATTATATTTGTCTGCTTTTCTATCAACTCTGTGTTATATTTCATCGATAGATTGCTTAAATCACAGTCATATCTTATAATTTGGATCTCATAGTTAGATTCAACTTTTTTTAACCCAATGTGAAAAATCTCCTCTTCATTTTGATGCTGCATGTCAGGCTCCAGTTATATAGAGTGATAGTTACATCTATAGATAGTTGAGGAGCATCTTTAGATATCTTCCATTCTTTGTGTCCACTGCACTGTTTAAATAACTGAAAGCTTATAATGATTCGAACAATTTAGTCAGTCACAAATACATGGTCCTTTTCCTTCTTTTATTAGCATTTTTCATGTATTATGTGGTAATTATCTCTTGTGAAGAGAAGTCGCCGATAGCTTCCACTTTTTGACGTCTTATATTTTGACACTTTCAATTTTAAACTTCATTATAAAGCATTTGACCTAAAGGAATCGTTGCATAAAACTAAGAAAAACATTCATAAACATATCAAATTAATAAAAGTAAGAATTAATTAAAGTAATATCATTTTTTTCTGTTTGATGATTTAATATCCCCCTCAATTCATTCGTTGTACATTCGTAATCATTTTCTGATCCCTCATTTTCATTTAATTATTTTTAATATAACGCAACATTTATTACTTCTTTGTTAAAAAGATTATGAAATCCTTGGCTATATCTATGATATTGTAAATTACCGATTGTTTTCTTACATTGTTAATTGTTCCTTGATTCCCTAAACATCATTCATTTTAGTTTTTATTATTCAAGCTAGCTTTGAGCATAGTATTTCTGTCCTTTGTAGGTTTCTTTGAAATTGAATGAAATGTAATTTTGGTTTACTTTTTCTTAATAATGTTCATTTACGTCAATACGAACAGGGCAAGAGCCACACAAGATTTAGAAACCGAAGTAAGATTGGGTGGTGGTATGGTGATTAGTACTAGTAACAGGAAGCTGTGGCATATCTGTCTGTGTAATCAAAATGTCTCTGGTAATTCGAAAAATATAAGAAGATAAAATTCGGTATGTAATCTTTGTACCGAATTCGCCTATATCACCAATAATCTTTATCAAAATCCATTCAATTAAAAGATTTAGTTGTGTTTAACCCACTTTCCTCATTAGCGTATATATACTCTCAATTTTCCTGGTCACAATCACTTGAGCGTATGTATACACTGATATTAAATGCTATGTATATAATATGATAAATATTATATTCATATTATATACTGTGTACCTATATGCATCCCACATTTCAAATATTACCACACACAACAAAATTACTAACAAATAATAGTGAAATTATCTTTTTCTACTTTCATACAATTTTACACCTATATATGAAATAAAATTATTTCCGTGATATGAGCCTTTTTTTCATATTTTCATATGATACAAATGGGTTAAGTATACTTGTTAGTCGGACGTATAGACCTCTTCTTTATTACAAATCCACAAATTTGGTGCAATATACAAACATTTCAAAATTTCGTTCGTCTAATACGTCATATATAAAATTTCGTCCATCTAATCTTAAAGCATTTTTGAGTTTTGATCCCTGTCAGACAGACATATTTAAAAAGCGTTTTCAAACTCAGAATATCTCTACGCTCAGACATGTCTAAAACGTGGATATTCGATAAAATTTCAGCTTTAAATTTTTTGATGATTACATAATTTTCTTTTCTAAAGGTTACTTAAAAAAGAAAAAAAGTTTTATTATTGTGATAATTTTTTAATTTTTTTTTACTTTTTTCTCAGTCCAAATTTATATTTTAGATTAATTTACTTTAGTATTGCTTTGCTATCAATTTTTCTTATTCATTTATATTAATTTATTTTTATTTCTATTCAATTTTATTATGTAAATAGAATAGAGTTTATAATGATTTGAAACCTCATCAAACAAATCTGCATATGAAATGTTAAAATGACTTCCCTTCGTACAATTTTCTAATTTTATCATGGAAGGAATTTTCCACCATTTCCTTGTTTATTCAAACATCAAAATCTAATTAACCTACCATAATGTTTACTTGGGAATTAATTTTTTCCGTCCACATTAAACTTCAAAAGAGACAATATCCAAATTCCGAAACGAATATAGTTTGCTTTTAAGTCATAAAATATTTGGTGTTATTTTGAAGCATCCTTAATCATTCCAAGGTTCGGAATAAACTTTTTTACATTTGTTATTCATTTATATTCACTGTTTTATACAAAAAAAGATTTATTCTGTAACGATTCAGAGTAGATTATTCATTGACTTTACATTCAAGTAATCCAAGTAATGCTCTTTTATCCCACGATTTGTAGTTTTATCACGGAAATATCCTTCTACTTTTGCCTGATTTCTTTAAATAAGAAATATAAGCGGCTCGTCGCAATGTTTTTTCAAAGGATTAAGTTTAATCGCACCCATTAAACTTCAAAAGAGACAATATCGAATTCTTGTCACGGAGATATTCAAACTATGAATCATAAAAGTTTCTGCTGTAGTTAGAGAGTCATCATAAACCGTTTGAAAAGGAAAAATTTCTTTTATTTTTTAAGAGGGTCAGGCATTAATTTTGTTTTAAAGATAACGTGCACTGAAATTTTTAGAAAAATTTTCTGAAGATACGTCTGTCGAACTTTTTTCAGCTTTTCAATAAATCAGAAAATATAAATTTTTTTCTCAGTGAAAGTAATCAATTTTTAACGCGTTCCCTGCCACTACCCTCCCCTGATATCAGGACCATCTGTCTAATGAGATGACCCCTTCTTTGCTATCTTTTAACTGTAGTAAGGAAGGGGTCATCTAATAAAATAAATGGTTAGGTACAATTAAATATTATTTACATATTACAGGCGCGTTTGCGGCATAGATGGTTTAGGCCTAGAAAGAACACAATCTACGAGTTATGGCGTAGTTGGCAGTCAGCATGTTAATAAGTAACGTAGGGTGTTTGTAAGCTCTTAATTTTATTAGAACGGAAGGGTAATCAGTTAAGTATAAAATAGACATTAACTTATTAGATATTGGGTATGAATCTCAGGTGAATCAGTTAACAATAGACAATTTAATCCAAAAATAAGATGAGGACACGGTGACCTGGTGGTAATGTCCAGTCTTCGAGACTACAATTTTTCTGGTTCGAGACCCGTTTCCACTGCAAAACAGCCATATTAATTGATCTTGTACACTTTAAATTCGTCAAGGATAAATATCCTGTTGCTTGTGCAGTATAGAATTTGGGAAAGGGGGTGCCAGATCAGATATCACCATAGTCATCTGACTGTGGTTCAAAATGACGAGGTCTAAAATAGTTTTAGTATTGCTTAAAAAAGATAATATAACGACCACCTGGCATAGATTGATGTGTCTGAGACGTGCATCGACTTTTTCAATTAAGTGAAATAATCTGCAATTGAGTAAAAAATATAAAATAATTTAAAATGAAAAAAGTCACTTGAAACGTATTATTATTAAATGAATAAAAATAATTGTAAACATTCCAATTAGGAAGCTATTAAATTCGTCATTTAATTAGGAAGTTAAGTTAGTTCATATATCAAGTGGTTAAACATGCTGCAAATAAGATGTAATACATTTTTCTTACGGACTCAGAAAACTTTGAAAAAAAGCTACTTATCAATTGGTTGCAGACTTTTCTTACAAGATTTTAATAGCTTTTTTTCTCTATTATATACGTGAACATTCTATATGAAAACATTCATAGATATAAAGTACCTTTTATGATAAGAGTTATACACATTATTATATATTTAAATGATTTCCATGAATAATGATCGAAAAGAGAACAATCCATCACAATCTCTTTATGAAGATTATGGATCATCTCTTTATGACATCATGGAGAGTCCATCAGATTGTCTTCTATTCTCAGATGGCTAAACACTTCTTTCTGTGGCAGACTCATCTGTCACAATAGATAAGTATTATAGTTACTCTTGCAGTCATGAATCATTTAGGAGTAGGCTGAAACTTTCGCTTTGCATTTGTTTATTATAGGAATCAACAAAAAATTTCAAACTGGACTTTTTGATCTCAAGTTTCTGAGCACTCTTAATACAAAAAAAAAACATTTTTGGAATTATGACTGTCGGTTTAAGGAGCTGTCTTATTCACAGAAAGATTTCTCAAAATCGTTTTGAGTTAAAAGAGTGAAATTTAGAACATGGAATTTTAGATCAAATTTTGACCGAATTACATTTAGAAAAGTCTAAGTAAATTCGAGAGTAAAAAAAAAACTAAACTAATGCAAATCTTAAAGCGCTGGATAAATATAATTTGGAAGAAAAATTTAGTACTTAATCTGTCAAAGAGCTGAACGTCTGTCGGTCTATTAAGATTTCTGACTCTATCATAAGTATTCAACACTTTCGCTCGTAATACGTATGAAGTATAAGTAGGACTTTTTTCAAACTGATTGAAAATTAAAATTTGAGGCTGAACTACAATTATATTTATAAGTGTTGGTTTAATTCATTGTGCTTATGAAATATTTACATGCATGTGAAATTACATTGCTATTGCAAGATATTAACATGTATGTGAATTTACATTGCCTCCATGAGATATTTACATGCACGTGAAATTAGGATTCTTATTTGTAGATTTATGCCCAACGAAATTCATTCGGAAAAAGTCTATAGATCTGACTGTTCGTGAACTCGGCCAGTATAAATCGTAAAAAGTTACATAAATATAATTTGGAAGAAAGAGTTAGCATCTAAAATGTAGATTCTTATCATTAAGAACACAATCTCGCAAAGAGTGGACTGACTGTGGGTCTGTAATTTCACTTGCATGTAAATACCTCATAAACGCAATGGCTGAAACCAATACATGTAAATATAACCGTAATTTAGCTTCAAACTTTATTTTCAATCAGCTTGAAAGAATGAATCCTAAGTACATATTCGTACTACAGAGTCGGAAAAAGTACTACATACATGCCAATAATCTATAATTGGTTTTTATTGTCGAAAATACCAATTATTCATTGCACCTATTTCAGCTCTACAATTTTAAACGGTGGAGGAAGGTGCACGTAAGACCTTTATTTGGACTGCATGCAAGAAATTTCCTGCGATAATCCAGCTGGTATCAAAATTCAGTTATCTTTCAATGATGATACATTCAAATTTTGTGATCTGTGTCCTATTATAATGCATTTTTTGAACCTTTTTGTGTTAAATAATTATATTTAGAATCCGATACAAATCTATGATTTTGGATTGGAACGTGCAACAATTAACAAGCCATTTATCTGGCTTGTTAATTTTTTCAACTGTGACATCCACAAGATTATTAGATTATATATAGCCTTTTTTCCCACCTGTATGTTCCTTCGATCCTTTTTCAGGAATTAAACTTATAAAATAATCGTTTCTTGTACGATTCCCCATTTAATTATTACTTTCTTTAAATCTATACTGTACTATATAAATAGAAAGAATTCTGGGTTTGAATCCAGTTTCGGCATTATTGTTCTTCAGTGTTCTGTCTGTGAGGTATGCAAATGTGCTTTCCTGTAATAAGGGATTGTACAAGAGAAATAGCTATGTGTAATCTTAGTCCTCATTGGCACAATTGAAAACATAAAAGACGCCTACTAGGCTTAAATACTTGGCAGTCAGTGGGCGTGTGAAGGGCCAGAAGTTACAACACACACATTATATATATATATATATATATATATATATATATATATATATATATATAATATAAAGTTTACACGCATATTTAGAAAAGTCTAAGAAATTTGATTTCCTTACCATGAAACAAATAAAAAACGTTTTACTAAAGTTTGGTAATTTATTGAACTTTCTTCATATACGTGTGAAAGTCTATGTTAAATTGAAATTCAAGTGTTTAAATATCAAAAATAATTTCTGTATTTATTTAAACTATGCATTGCAGTATTTCGTGTGACAAACAAAATGATAATTTCGTTTCTGTTTTATCACAAAATTTTCCGAGAAGAATTTGTATAAATTTATTCAAGAAATATTTGGAAGAAAGAAAAAATAATTAAAAATTGATTTTGCAAATTACTTTAATCTAAAATAATTGATGAAAAGTAATCATTTAACTAAAATTTCTTGGTTAAAAAAACTTTATTTCATTAAACTGATTACACAGTACATAAATAATTGTACGAATTTAATTTCCTAAATTAATCACAATCAACTGAAGAAAGGTTTAAATATTGTGACACATACATTCATTATTTTTCCTATATCAGTGCAATGTTATTTTATTACCAAAGACAATTTCATAATGTTAAAAAAATGATTAAATGTCGGGATGATGTTGACAATTGAGACACTTGAACAAAATATTAGAAATACCGAGCATATTCTTAATTATTTAATTAGTTGGAAATGGAATTAAAGAACTGGAAGAGAATGAAAGATTCTTTAATGTCTTATGGAATGTTCTGTCATTAATTACTAAATGGTAAATATTTGTAGAGAGTTTTAGAGGAAATTGGTAGAATGAAATCGAGAAATGTAAAAAATGAAAGCTCATTAAAAATTTTTACAACCCATATTTTAATTATTCTTTGGAATTTATTCGGATATTAGTTTCAATATTTTTGTTTCACATTTGTGAAACTATCTAAAGGAGTTTAGTAAACCTTTTTTATTTAGTAAACCTTTTTTATAAATTAAGTAATTCTGAAAAAGAAATTAATAAAATTTAAAAATATCCTCAGTGCTTAGGTTTCGTCTTCTAACTATACTTAAAATAATATTACTGATGAAAATTCATTGATAAAATACTATTATATTTGATTATTTCAAAAGATATGAGAATTTATTAATATTTTCTTCTCTTTTATTAAAAACTAATTTCGGAATAATGTTCAATAAAATACTAATTTCAGCATTTCAGAATAACATTCAAAAGATAAACAACGCATTAGCTGGTCATTATCATTTTGTTCTGTTTATTGAAATCGTTAACATGAGTCAGCGATAACATGACTAAAAATAGTAGTAGCTACCTAAGTATTCAATAAAAAATACTTTTGCGAATAGTCTATCTCATCTACACGGACAATGAAAATAGCAGTTACAGTAATAGGCGTGATTAATATGTGTAGTTGCTTGCGTGGGTTTTATCTAATAATCAATTCTTGATTGCCTTTTGCTTATTTATTTTCGAAATTCATTATCAACGTGAACATAACATCCAGTGCCCCGGGACCTATAACACTAAGTTATCTAACCAGTTAGATGAGCATAAGATGGAAGAAAGGGCCCAGTGACTTGGCGGTAAGGTCTCGGTTTCGGAACCGGAGGGTTTCAGGAGAGATCCGATTGCACCAAAGAACCGCCGTGTATCGGGTCTTGTGCATGTTAAATCCGTTGGTGCCAAATGTCCTTTCGTTGGTGTGCTGGGGAAGTTTGGAGAGGGGTGTTTCCAGCTCAGGTGCCGTCTCATTATCTGACCTTGGTTCAAAATTACGAGTCTGACCGTGGTTCAGTTTTGAGTCCCAAAATAGTTCTATTATTGCTTCAAAATGGGACGTTAGTATAATGAAACTAAACTAAGAGAGATGGGAGGAAGAAAAAAATATGTAAGTAAGAAAGAAAAAACCGTAAGGGAACTCCAGAGAAAGTTCCATCGATGACAAACGGATTTTACGGATTTAATATCCATCGGGTTCACTTCTGTGTAGAGGGTGTATGTTCGCTACCAACTCATGAAATTAACACAATCTGCAGTTCTTTATTCGAAGACCAGCAACGACATTTATTCGCACGATAACAGGACTGTGAGGGCGCCACCGATCATGAGAAGGAGAAAACAAAGTGAAGGGAGGAGAGAGGGGTGAGTTGAATGGCGGGAAGAGAGAGAAACGGGGAGAAGGTCATGGAACGAGGGGAAGACTGGATGTGAGGTGTTGAATGATGTGGTGTCTGTAATAATTTTATTTAATTGTTCTTGTTTTGTTGTGTGTCGTCCTATGTGAATGTTAATTAAATGTTGTTAAAAAATTAAATCTGGTGTCTTGCCAATTATTGTAGTTCAGTTTTACTAATGAAAAGGGCAGTCTTTGCCTTATTTGTTTTTCCTAGTAGAAGTCGAAATTGGAAATGCTCGGAATAAGTGATTTGTTTAATTGAATTTCATGCTTGATAATTCTGTATTCTAGTTAAAAAGATAATCACTGGTAAACTTTCGTTCCGATTCCGAACGAAATATATTTTTAAATAATACTTTTCTGGCTCATATACGTATTTCCGGTGTTCTGAAGGCTTTATTCTTGTTAATTGATCCTGTTGATTTCAGTTGAAAAAAAATAGATAAAGAAAGGGAAAGAGAAGATTAATGTTATTGTTTTTTTTTTTCATATAATTTATGCCTTGTGTGTTCTTTTTATTATTATTAAAAAGATATTTCTTTGAATAAATGCTTTATTTGCTGTAACTCGGGAAAGTATTTTAAGATTGTTTACGTACTAAATTCTTCCAGCTATTGTTTTTTTTAACATTTGAGTATAGCTAAAATAATTCTGATTTAATATTTTAATGAGAGGCTAACGTTATAATGAATGATTTTTATTGATGAAGGAGTTATTACTTTTACATTTTTTTTTATTCATAAAAACATAAAGGAAGTGTTGTATTGGAAATTATTTTTTTTATTGCTGAGAATTAAAAAAAAAACCTGCTATAAAAGGTTTAAAAGTTTATTTCTGCTCTATATTAAAAAGTTTAATGTGAACACTTGATTTTTTTTATGTTTGATATTCTAAGAAATGCTCTCAAGTGAAACAAAATTTATTTAGAACATGTGAACATGTACTTGAATCATAGATTGTTAAAATAATTTTTATGAATTTAAAAATTATCAAGATAATCTTGTTAGCAATCATTATTAGTTTCTTTTTTGAATATTGTAAAGAGGGTCTCCGCAGTAACGAAATTCTTGTGGCGTGTTTTTAAAATAATAGAGATTGATATAATTTAAAAGAATTAGGCTAAATTTCTATTTTTGGGTGATAATTATTATTTTATAATGGCATTTTTGGCAAAGGGTATCAAGAGCGATCTTATCGCGTTGGCAACTGAAATGGGAGAGGAGCCGAAATCTGATATGACAGTGTACGGGCTAAAATCTTTAATAACCGGTAGTGAGGCCTATGAAGAAGAATTTGTCAAAACTTTACTTGAAACGATTATCTCTACAAGAAAAGACCAAGAGAATGAGTTAAAGTTGCGGATGGAGATGGATTTTGAACTGGAAAAGAAGAAAATCGAAGCAGGAATGATTGCGGCTAATGCTAGTTCAGCCAATGGACATTTTCCTATCAATCCACAGATTGAAATTTCGAAGTCCATGCCGAAATTCGATGGCAAAGAATGCGATATTGTCTTATACATGTCATTGTTTGAGAGACAAGTCAAGAAACTGAAAATCGATAGGGAAAATTGGGTATCGTGTTTAATACCTCTGATGCCGGCAGAGATCATGGAGCTGATTGCAAGAATCCCAGAAGAAGAATGTTTTAATTTTGAACATGTAAAGGGTGTCTTAATGAAGAAGTTTAAACTGAACTCTGAAGGCTTTCGCCAGAAATTTGTTCAGCACCAAAGAAATCCAGAGAAGAGCTGGAAAGATTTTGTTTATGAGGTTACAAATTACTTTCAAGGCTGGATAAGCTCTGCAGATGTTACGGAGTTTGAGGAACTGAAAGATTTGATTATTACCGATCAAGTAAAGAAGAGAGTTCCACAGGAGGTTCGTGATCATTTTGTGGACGTGTGGGGGACACTAGTCAAACCAGAAGATTTAGCGGACAAGCTAGACGAATACGAGTGTGTTCGGAAAACTTATCGGAGACCATCGAATCCAAATCCCAAGACTCATCAACAAGTAAATGTAAGAAATAACACCTTTGGCCGTGATAACAGAGACTATAAGGGTAGTCCTAAGCAGACAAAGCAAGACAAGGGTTTAACTTGGAATCAATACGAATCGAAGAGCCGTCCAAGATTTACCTGTTACTTCTGTGGAGGGGATGGGCATGTAAAGAAATTCTGTCCAAAACTTTTAAAGACGAATTCAGATCAGGATAATAAACGAAGAGCAAATGTTCACAGAACAGTCGTGGATCCAGAACCAGTCACTAAGGAAACGGCAGTAGTGGCTAAAGTGATGTCTCATAGACTACCTACTCTTGATAAAGGTCTATGCAACCTAGAAAGGATACGCATAAGCGTTAATGGAAAGCCTGCAACCGCTTTAATTGATTCTGGTACCGAAATAACGGTAGTCAGAAGAGACCTATTGAAGGACTTTCAATAGGTCTAAGGCTTCAATTTATATCAAAGGCATTTTTGGTCCGGCCGAGAAATGTTCTCTTGTTAATGTACCAATAGGTATCATCGTTGGTGAAGACGGGAATACGATTCACCAAGAAGTTTTATGTGCAGTTGCTCCTACTCTGGTGGACGATGTGTTGTTGCCACCAGAAATAAGAGACAAGTTGCAAGGTGTCCAAGAAGATTATTTCACAGAAATTTCCGAAGAGCACACAGAACCGAAGGAAATTAAAACTGCAAGAATCATAGATGAAACAAGTGATGACAACACAATCTTGGGAGTTGAAGAAATAAAGACCTTATTTGTGGAAAATTCAGAAACAAATGCCAAAGAATTATCACGAACGGACGAATTTCTCAGAGACCAGATGGATTGTCCGGATTTGGAATATGCTAAAAAATGTGCAAATGAAAAGTCCGGAGGATTTTATTTTCACAATAAATTCTTGTTTCACAAAGAAAAAGTTTTAGGGGAGTCTGTTGCCCAGTTAGTTTTGCCCAAGAAGCGCAGACTTGAAGTTCTGAAGTTAGCTCACTGTTCAGTATTCGGAGGTCATATGGGTGCAAGAAAAACTGTTGAAAGAATAAGGTATTCCTTTTATTGGCATGGAATGTCTAAAGATGTCAAAGCTTTTTGTCAACAGTGCAGGGAATGTCAGCTAACAAGGCGAATAAATCATAAGGACAGAGTACCAATTACTCCGGTTGCAAGACCAGAATTGCCGTTCCAGGTGGTGAACATTGATATCATTGGACCTATAGATCCTCCTAGTGCAAAGGGTCATAAATACATATTATGTCTAGTTGATCAACACACTAGATGGGCCGAGGCAGTACCACTGACCAGTTTAAATGCCAAAGCCACATGTGAAGCACTGCTAACCATCTTCATGCGGACAGGTGTACCTAGCATAATAGCATCAGACAATGGGACACATTTCAATGCTAGTTTGACTCAAGAATTAGAAAAAAGGATGGGAGCTAGCCCGAGAGTTTCGACACCATTGCATCCAGAGTCGAATGGACTGGTAGAAAGATTTAATCAAACTTTGAAGCACATGTTACATCATGTCATCTTAGAAGAGCCACGTACATGGCACACAAAAATACCGTTCATTTTATGGGCCTGTCGTGAAGTCCCCAACAGCACGACTGGAGTAGCACCCTTTCAATTGTTATATGGACGAAAACCAGAAGGACCCTTATCTATTCTGAGGAACACTTGGGTGTCAGACCAAGAAGGTTTACAGCTGGATACTACTCCGGTCACTCTTTACATGGAAAAGCTTAAAAAGCAGTTAGAAGACGCAGCTGACAAAGCAAAGTTAATTTCAAAAGGACAGCAAGAAAGAATGGCTCGTTATTACAATTTGAGATCTACGAGGAAAGTCTTTAATCCAGGGGACAAGGTAATTGTTCTGTTACCTGATTCAAGAAACAATCTTTTAGCCAGATGGCAAGGACCATGTACCATTGAGTTACGGAAGAACGATCATTCATTTCTAGTTAAGATGCCTGATGATAGCATCAGGCATATACATCAAAATAAAATAAGAGAATTTGTTGCTAACTCCGGAAGTATAAACGTCATATTTGAAGGAGAAGAAGAATTTGGTGACGTAGAAAATACTCCATTGAAAGAAGACTCCTTTTGTCAGGAAGTCAAATCCATAGCTTCACCTGACTTATCAACTAAGCAGAAAGGAGAATTGGAGATGTTACTGAAAGAATTTGAACCCTTATTCAAAAGACCAGTGAGACCGGTTACAATCGGAGAGCATGTTATCGAACTTCTTCCCAATGCTACAAGACGAAAGCCGCATTCCTACAGTGTTCCAATGTCGTACAGAACAGAGGTGGATAGACAAGTCAAAGAACTGTTGGACTTGGACTTGATAGAACCCTCAAATGCAGATATTACATATCCTATAGTGTGTGTGGCTAAAAAGGATGCTTCCATTCGAATGTATATTGACTATAGAGCACTTAATGCTGTAACAAAGGTTCCTAATTACCCCATGAACGATACACAAGAATTAGTTTTTACTGCGGGGATGGCTCAATGGTTAACTTGTTTAGATTTGCTAAAGGGTTATTACCAAATTAAAATGAATGATGAGAATAGAATTTTAACAGCTTTTTCTACTCATAAAGGGGTATACCAGTGGAAAGTTATGCCTTTCGGTTTATCGGGAGCATCGGGTACATTCCAAAGAATAATGAATAACGTTCTGCGAAAACATTCTAGTTACGCACAAGCCTACATTGATGATATAATTGTGTACTCCAAAACATGGGACGAACATTTATTTCATCTGAAAAACGTGTTGCAAGAATTAGAACGGGTAGATTTTTCTGTAAAATTTAAAAAATGTACTTTCGCAGCTCGAGAACTGCAATTTTTAGGACATAAGATAGGTGGGGGTAAGCATGCCCCAGATGAGGAAAAAATTGCGGCAATAAAACGGCTAGAAAGGCCGAAGACAAAAAAGGAAGTGAGATCTGTATTAGGAATGATGGGATTTTATAGATCATATATTCCTAATTATGCGGAAATTGCAACCCCGTTAACAGAACTAACCAAAGGGAAAAAATCAGGGGACGTAAATTGGGGAAAACGCGAAGAGGAGTCATTTTTAAGGTTAAAAGAAGCTTTATGTGAAACGACAGCATTAAATACTCCTGATTTCGGAAAACCTTTTGAAATTCACTCAGACGCTTCTAATTATGCAGTCGGTTGCTGTCTAACCCAAAAAGATGGGAAGGGAAATTATAAACCAATTGCATTTGTTAGTCAAAAGTTTAATAAAACACAAAAAAATTGGTCAACCATTGAAAAAGAAGCATATGCTATTTTATTTGGATTTAAAAAATTTGATAAATGGTTGCATGGAACTACGGTAGAAATCGTAACGGATCACAATCCATTAAAATACTTAATTGAGAAAACTCCAAAGAGCCCTAAACTAACTAGATGGGCATTGGCTTTGCAACGATGGAGTTATAAAATTACTCATCGTCCCGGAATCTTAAATAAAGACGCTGATGCGTTATCACGATTACAAACTAAACATTAGTTCCTTTTCTTGTTAAAATTGATTCTCAACATTCATTGTGAGAATGTATTCTTGTTCATTTTTTTAATTCCAATGTATGTACGCAATGCTGTTATTTCGTTTAACTCTTTTTCATTTATGTATTCATTTTATTCATTATATGAATCTTATTTTTTATGTCGTTTAATTATTTTTCATATACATGTATATTCGGAACTACCATTGTCATTCCAATATATGTATGATATGTTCTTATTTTGCTTAGTTATATTTCCCACATATGTTCAGAACTCCCTCCTGAGAAATCAGAGAAAAACTTATGCCTCTAGAAGACCAGTTTTTCTCTTAGGGGCGGCGTGTGAGGGCGCCACCGATCATGAGAAGGAGAAAACAAAGTGAAGGGAGGTGAGAGGGGTGAGCTGAATGGCGGGAAGAGAGAGAAACGGGGAGAAGGTCATGGAACGAGGGGAAGACTGGATGTGAGGTGTTGAATGATGTGGTGTCTGTAATAATTTTATTTAATTGTTCTTGTTTTGTTGTGTGTCGTCCTATGTGAATGTTAATTAAATGTTGTTAAAAAATTAAATCTGGTGTCTTGCCAATTATTGTAGTTCAGTTTTACTAATGAAAAGGGCAGTTTTTGCCTTATTTGTTTTTCCTAGTAGAAGTCGAAATTGGAAATGCTCGGCGACGCCGACAAGGACAGCACATAGAGGACAACTGTTTACAGACGACAAATATATACAATGAGAACGACTATATAAAGCCGAGACGAATACACAGGACATTAGACAACAGCACTCTACAGCAGGCAGTAGCCCACACGTAAAAGATCGGTAGTGACAGCATCCTCAGCACACAAAGCTGCCAGACAGGATTCAGTAGGAGATGGGGTCTTCTGAGCTTCGCTCTACGGTATCTCCGGTAGGCTGAACTACTCCTGTCCACGCTTTCGCTACCGACTCACTGCTTCACACAACTCAATTCATGACAACACAAAAAGGGTAACGACACACAACACAGGTTAAGACAGAAAACACGACGACGGCGAGATACGGCACGCAGCGAATCAGCATTCAGCCGTTAATTCGGTATTCACTCGATGACACCTCTATTAAGAAATTATATCCACGACCAATTCAAAACTACACGATTGACCATCCAGCTTGAGAGTGACGGGCTTTTATGGCTCCCCTGGAGGCGGAGCTAGAAGATTCTTTATCAATCTGGGCGTATCTAGGTTCCTAATGGACGGATCAAGGAAATTCCCGACGTTTTAAGTGTTATCCATTTTGTCGCCAAATGTATCGCTATCCCTAAATGGTCGCCAAGCTCTGAATCACTAATGCAACACGTGGACATTGTCCAATACAGATGACTGTAAATCATTCTTTCTTATGATGACATTAATTCTGCGGGGAATAAAAATTACAGGTTCGAAGCAATATGAAAATCACATTTTCTTAAATCAATAATATGAGAGAGATGATCATGAAAACTAAGTCTAATTATTAAATTGGGGCACTGTGCAAAGGACAAGGGTTTAGTTTACTTCGCTGGTTTAGAGACACATTGAAGCTAAAGGTACAATTAATTAATTAATTGTGTTGCAAGACGGTATAGAAAATTTCCTTTAATTAACTAATTACTTTTACAAATTAACTTTTTCGCATACCTACAGTATACAGACAAACATATCCAGTTATTCTTTTGAATGATTTGTTTTAAATTACATACAGTAAAAACTCTTTATTCGTGGGGTATATGTGCCATAAATATGCTGCGAATACAGAAACCGTGAATACGGAATGGTAATTTATATGGGATTATAGGGGATATGTTCCTAGGTGACAAAATAAAAAAAGCAAAAATATAAAAAAACCAATTTAATTGAAGTTTTTGAACATTTTCTATTCATTTTTCTTATTCATGTTTCCGGTGGATTATTGTATTCAATTGAGTCGTCCGTTCTGTATTCGTATAATTTGCTCCAGTCTTTAATCGTTACATTAAAATGGATAAAATAGTCTTTGAGATCTGCCTTCTTTACGTCAGATTCAAATTAATCTTCGGAATGAAGTGAGCAAATTTTCATTTCTTAATCGTTAGTTCTACCTTATTTCTTAGTCGTTAATTCTACAAATATACTTTATTCATTGAGTAATAAGGTTGCTTTCATTCTGTTTGTTTACATTCTCAAAAACACCGATCGCGGCGAAGGTGGCTTATGTCAAAGTCAAATAGTTTAACAACATACTTTAGGCAAAGTAGTAATAAGATCGATTTTTCTTTTTTTTTATTAGTCCATTTGACGGTATTTACAAAGGATATTGGGTTGGATACCTATTGGAGTGCTTTTATTATTATGTATGTACTTATTAGATCTGCTAATAAAGAAATTTTTACCTGCTAATATAGGAATTGGGTCACATTTTTTTAATCCGCGAATAGTGGAAGCGCGAATAAGGAGCTTTTAATGTATTACAAATTACTGTAATTACGTACTAGGTTTACATTTTTTAAAACTGATTTGTTAAAAAATTTCATTGATAAACAATAACGAAACTATAACGTAAATGTATGATTACCAAATATCGTATTTTAAAATTTTCTCATTTAATATTCTAAGTGTTTTATTTATCATATTGATCTACAGACAGAGAAAATTTCAAATTTAAAGAGATATAAATGATAGAGATTCATCCAAATCTGAATGGTGATTTCTCTAGAGATTACAATACGTACTGAATTTGGTTTCTGTTGTGTAAGAAAACAAAACTTGGTACAGAAAAGAATTCTTCATTTTTCTATTTTCAATATTCCCTGTTTGTATTCGTTGAATATTAAAGTGGTGGCGTTTGTGAATTTTGGGAACAGTTTGTTAGAACCCATGGGAATAAGTTCGGAAAACACTGATTTAGTGTAAGGCCGAGCATAAAAAATACACATAAGAAATTCTTTTTCACAAATGTTGGGATTTCTCAGCTCCTATATGAAACGAAAATTCCAGAAAACTTTTTTTTTCTTTCGACAAAACAGCTTTATTTTCTTATATCATTCTTCGTTCGAACTGTTGTAAAGTGTTGTCAGAAAATCAAGAGTGAAGAATCGATATCAGTTCAATTTTCTTCTCTGAATTCGAATTTCATTTTATTCTTATATTTTCTTTTTTTCAGAAAACTTTGAACGTTTCTGCAAAGACACCAAACAGTAAACATGAAGTTATATAGTTAATTCAGGATTTTTTTTTTGCATGAGAATGTATTTCTCAAATCGTGTTATGTTTCTAAAAATTAGTCTCGGTCAAACAGTTATGTTTTTGAAAAATGGTTTACTCTATGCATGTAAAGTATTAACCTAAAGATAAATATGCCTCATAAAAATAAAAGATAATTCATAATAACATATTATCGTAAATATAAAAGATAATATGCTTTTATAGCCGAGGTTTTTGCTCGAATATGATTTTTCCGAATATCCGATTTATTAATATACTGGGTGTTTATGATTAAAATGCAAGACTCTGTAAGATTCCAGAGGAAAAACTATTCAGGGCCTGTCGAAGAAATTTGACCTTGATATCTGACCTACAGAAAGAAACACTCCTCATATTCTTTTAAGCTTTTACTATACCAGTAAACGACTTAATGAGAAATGACTCGAAAATTGTATTTTAAGGTATCCGACTACGTTCGAGGAAAAAAATTTGAAAAATTGAATTTTTTAAACACTACTTAAAACTATGGTTTTTGTATGTATTGTCAATTATAATACAAAATACTAGAAATACAACAAAATTATTTGAAAATGTAATATATTTTGAGAAATAGGAATATGTGTCATAAATTTTAATGAAATTTAACCAAAACGGTTAACACTCTACACAAAATAGTAATGCAGCATTCCTATTTTTCTTTGTATACAATTTATAGAATATAGCGATGAATGAAATGAACCAAAATCTAAGAAAAAGTTTGAGATGCAAAAAAGTGATGGGTAAAAATATACATATATATTCATTTTTTCTGGTAATTTTACGACTTAGTTATTTTAGAAACACCCATAAATGAAAAAGTACTTCACCAACAATGAAACTTTTGGTCCATTTCATCGCCAATATTATTTAAAACAAAAAGCTGAATTTTGTATGTAAATTTCATAATTAGTTTTTGAGATATCAACGGTGAAAAAGTTTTATGAAAATTAAAGTGTTGTGAAAATATAAATTAAAAGACAAATTTTAGCTTAAAAAATGGACCCTGGATGATAGGTCAATCCATTCGTTTCCTAGAAAAGATAAACTGTTTTGGAAAGCGGAGAGTTTGATATACAAGAAATAACAATGAAAAAAATAATTCGCCAATTTGGTCGATAACGAGTGATTTTAACGTACTCCGATACCTTAAGTAAATATATACAGATACGTTTTTAGGAAAAAGCAGTTATAGATAATAGAAAAAAATGATAAGAACTGCATCTATCAATTAATCATTTCTTAGTAACAGTGAAACAAGAAACGTCAGATGTTACAAATATATACTATTGTTATACTATTGAATTTATACTTCGTTGTTGGTGTCACAAAAGATTTTCGTATTGTATCTCCTTTTGCAATCATATTTGATTTATTTACGCCCTTTATGCACTTTTATTTTAAATTATTTACATTGTATCTCAGCTTTGCTTTCCTTCAAACAACAACAATGTAAATATTTGAGTTGAAAACCCTATCTTTTCATTTAATCATCTGATATCATTTGCAAAAAATGTTATAACTTTTTTTATTGTTGATTTCATCCTCAGATTAACAGTTAATGCGTCTCTCGCCTTTGTTTGGTTTTTGTTGTACATTTTATTTCTTTATATATAGATTGTTACGAGCCTGTAATTTTGCTTTCCCGGAAGATTGTCATCATAAAAAAGACTGATTTACAGTCACCTGTATTGGACGGTCCCCGAGTGTCGCATCAGATATCCCAGAGCTTGGCAAACAACTAGGTGACCTTTGGCTGTGAATTTGGTAACTTTGGTGACCAACTGGATAATACCCGACATTTTGAGAATTTCACCAGATCTATCCATTAGGAACCGCCCAGATACGCCCTGATTGGTCAAGAAGCTTCCATCTCCACCTCCCGGGAACTATAAAAGGCCGGAAATTTCAAGTGTAGTCAATCGAGGAATTCTGGAAAGCAGTCTTGAATTGGTCGTAGATAGGGGTGCTGAATGGAGAAGTCGCAGAGAGAATACCGAAGTAACGGTGGAGTGTTGACTCACTATTGCCGTAACTTGCCGCGTCTTCTGCAGAAGCCTATTGCGTCCTGCACTGAGTAGTAGTTAAGAATTGAAGTAATGAGTCGGTGGCTAAAGCGAGAAGAGACAGAGTAGTAGTTCAGCCGTCTGGAGAGACAAAAGAGCAAAGCTCTGAGGATACCTTTCCTGCAGAAACGTGTCTGACCGCTTTGTGTGCTGTGAATGTTGTCACTACCTAATTTCTAAGTGTGGACAACTGTCTGCTGTGAAGTGCTTTTGTGTAAGGGCCAGTATGTTTGTTGTCATTGTATATAGTAATCATATACGTGCTGTCCTGTCGTCGTGTAAATAAACGTCGTATTTGTTTCTCTACTAAAGGATCACTGATTGTGTTTATCTCATACCATGCACCCACTACACAGAAGTGAAACCAATGTCTGGGAAATCCGTAGCAATATTATATTATATATATAATATAAATGTGTGTAATATAAATAACATATTTACTTATACGCACTATAAATGCAAATCTTCCAAAGTCGATGGTATGGTATGGTATGGTATTTTTTGATTTTTTTTGAGCAAGAGCCATATCTGGCTAAACCGCATCATGGATATGGTTAATAGTTAAAAACAAGGGCATGGAAATATTCAAAGTTCAACAGTAGTTTCGAAAACATGTGATAAAATATGGTAAAATTGTTCTAAAATTTATAATGCAAGCATAGAGCATAGGTTATCATATATACTGTAAAAAACAAATAGCTTTGAAGAAGTTAAAAAGATTTGGATGGTGTGTTTCATCCATCAAGTCACGCGGGGTAACAGATACGGAATTTTAAAAAAATTGGCGATTGGTATTAAAAGAAGGACATTCGATCAAAATATGCTTGACAATAACATTAGTATGACAAGTATGACATACTGGTGCGCTTTCTCCAAAAATGAGGTGCTTGTGTGTGAAACGTGTATGTCCTATACGGAGTCGAATCAATTTGACATCGAACTCTCTTATAGGGAGGACTGGCCACAATCCATTGGAAGGTTTGTTGGAATACAATTTATTATGGATATGCAGTACCCAACTCCGCTTCCAAGTGGGAAAAATATGTCTAATTAATGCAATCTTTGCATCGCCATATGGCAATTCTTTTGACAAAAGAGAATTTAATGTGTTACAGATTCCATCTTTTAATTCAAAACTCCAACCTCATGTTGGAAGTAAATTTAGCCTGTGATTTTGATGGATTTTTAAAATCCAATAATCAAAGGCCTGTGAATTATGGCTCTTGACTATATAGTTTGATTATATATAGCAACAATCATTATTATTTAACGTGCATTTCATAAATTTAAATCTTCATAAGGGTTTCCACTTAAAATTATAGATTTTTGTTATGTTTCTGGTGAGAAAAGATCAAACTGGAGATTTTGAAATCACTTATTTTATTTTCTTCTCTAAAATAAAGTGATAAATCCGTTTTCTGTGAAATTCGATAAAAACTATTCATAAATACATAAAGATGGTGAAGATAGAACATTCCCAATGATTACAAATAAAAAATCCTGAATTTCATTACCGATTTTCTTCCTTCATAATGTGATTGTGAACTATGCTCCATTTTTTTGCTTGATTTTTACTTTTTTTATTGAGAGCACAGGCGATTTCAGAAAATAAATTCCATTTAGTTTCCTTTCCACTTTCCATTTAGAAAATAAATTTCCAATTATTTGGCGAGGATTACACGTTTTCACGCTTTAGGCTTCTTAATAAAATGAAGTGCTTTTCTTTGCCAAATGTTATGGTCATTAAATTATATTTCCGATGCCTTCGTTACTGAGCCTTTATTAAATTAATTTTGTTTAGACAAGTTGTTTAATATTATGTCGTAAGAAAATATACAAGTGTTAAGTAAATTTCGATTAAAAAAGTATAATCAAATAATGCAAAATATAATAAATTGTATAAATATAATCAGATGTTGGAATGAAGAGAACTCCCATTATTAGATTTAAAGATAAATTAGTTAGTTAGTCCTTTAGTTTTTTTCAAATTTCATTGATTAAATTGCTAAATTAATGTGCAGTATAAAGAAGAAAAATAAAGCTTAAATTAGTTGCTCATAAAAAGCAAATTCAATAACTGAGTCGTATTTCCATATTTACTTAAAAGGTAATTTATAATTTTAACTATCATTTATATTCTCTCTCTCTATCATATATATGTAATAAGGACACTTGGAGAACGCATTTAAATTAATAGAATCACTTAAATTTAATATTAAGGCAATATTTATCTAAACCCAATACTATAATACTAATTTTAATTTATTTAATTATCATTTTTATGATCGAAAACAGTTCTCTTTCGTATGCGGAAAATAAACAAATTTCTTAGCATAAAAATGCGTAGGATTTTTTGTTCACATTTGATTATTGTAATAAATAATTCAACTATTGTTGAAATATTCATCTACACAGATCAATTCACTAATTCACAATTAACTTTTGTGCAAAAGCTACTTCATTTCGATATAAAATTTTGAATTACTTGCCGAAGGCTTATAAAAGGAAAAACTTCAAAATAATGAATTTTTTCTTTTAAATAATATTTTATAAGTTTTTTTACGTTAAAAATAACAAAAAATATTTCATACTAGCCGCCTTTGGCGACCAGCTGGTTCGCCATGTGTAAAGCGTTCTAAAATTTTCAATTAAATCACATATTCATTAGCCTTGAAGTAATTCCGGGCATTGATTGACCTGAAATTAATATTTTCTCTAAGATGATGGACGGAAAGTTCTAAAAGTAAACCTTTTCCTAATAATATTCTTTAATTTTATAAATCAGTCCTTTTTAACCATCGGTTATGCTTTCAAAATATTAAAAAAAAAATTCGATGATGTTGCCAAAATATTAAATGTTTTTTTTAAAGAAAGCGAGAAAGGGAAAAAAAGTATTAAATTAAAGATCCAGATATTGCAAACGATTACATAAATATGCCATTAAGTCGGGATTTCAATGCATATCCTGTCTAAATTCAATCAGGTTTACTGTAAATAAAGATGATTTATGGAATAAATGATTTAGATATTGCAAACGATTAAAGAAACCTTTGCTTTGCATTTATTTTTTTAAGAAAATATCTCATTTTGTGTTTCTATTATTTTATCCAGTCACGTGCTGAAAGTTGCATTTCTTTAGACTTGATTTACGATGATAGTTTTTTTTTTTATTTGAACTTCCGGCATTCTTTTATTTTATCCAGTCACGTGATAAAAACATAGTTAAAATATTTCTTTGAAAATTCGTTAAAAATAGAAGCTTACGTTGTAAATTACAAAAACTGATACCGTTAGAAAGCTAATTTTTTAATCTTTAATTTGATGTAAAAATCATGTTTATGCGATCATATTTTCGGAAGTTATAGCGGAAAAACGTCGAAATTTCGCTTGAATTTTAATTAATTCAAATTCTAATTAAAAATTCGAAAAAAGGGCTCCGAGGTACACATTCCGGACCTCCAAGGTATACATGTACCAAATTTGGTAGCTGTAGGTCCAACGGTCTGGCCTGTAGAGCGCCAACACACACACACACACACATTGAGCTTTATTATAAGTATAGATTATTAATATAGTTACAAACTTTATCCTGCAAGCACAAAGTAAAACGAATCCAATGTATTGAATAATGAACATTGAAACCATTCCATAAGAAAATATAGAACACAGATAATTAAAACAACGTTTGAGATGAATGCAAATAAAATAAGATGAAGAAACTGAAAACACAAGTAGCTAGAAAGCAACATTGGCTCTCATTGTGCTTAAAGAGATTCGCTTATCAATCAATACTATAAACCATTTCTTATGTGAGCTCCTCCGCTTTTGTAGAGTCCGCGACAGAGCACGATATTTTCTAGAAAAATACTAATATTTCAGGTGCTGTTCAGTTACAAGTCCGCTGACAGAAAGCTGCTAGCGATTTAAGCTTAAAATAGCGTCCCTTGCTTTTACAGTAGCGCCAGCTAGGGCCAAGAATATGACTTAGTTACTTCATGCTTCACATTCGCTCGCACATCCCCTTTTTATAGGGGAATACATTCACACAACTCACTGATAGAACACATAATAACTACCATGCTCGTATCTTGGCTTGAACCCGGGGCACCCAGATCACGGGGAAGACACGCTACTACTGTGGTGATATCGTAATAAGACAGATAACATCTACAGGACATGAGCATGCTTTTGCTTTGTGGTTATGTTACTGGCTGTCAAACCCAAAGGTGCCTGGTTCTATTCTGACCCAACTTCACCTTTTACATTGGTGAACTCGAACGATGAACCTTCAACCTTCATGTAACTTATGTGGCGCCATCTACCCGCAATCAAAGTCGTCAGACTCGTTTCACGCAACAATTCACTCATGCTCGCCATAGCGCTTGGCGTGACTAAAAAGGCTCTCCGCTCGCCAAACAAAAATTCCCACAATGGTAACCCGGACGTGCTGTGGCGCCATCAACGGATTCTATTCCGAGCACATTTCCTACAAATCTTCCTACAAATAAGATATCACCACAATACTATGCCAGGACGCAGGCAAATTTCGGTTTCTAATAAATATTTATACTTTGTAATGACTTTTGTGTATCTCCAAAAACTTCAAATGGTCGCCAGAGCCCATGATCATTGCCATGTTCTAGAATTCATTCAGCATCCACTGATAGTATGTTAATTCTATAACTGAAATAATATGCTTCAACAAACGTTTTTCTTACTTCTATACATAACTATACTTAATTTAACAGGTTTACATATAGAGTTCATAGTAAGATATATCTTTATAATCTGTGGTGATAAGTTCATAAGCCACATAAGAACTTCCCCCCGGAGTGTACACTTTTGTCTAGGGGTTATGTTACTGCAGGTAGAGGATGCCCTGAAGGCTGCGATTGTTAGTTCAGCACCAGGGTCAGTAATGTGCTTTCTTTCAGGCTAGAACTCGCAACGTTGGAGTTAGTAGCCGAGTTAATAAGACCACTAGACAAAAGTGCACACTCGTGTCTGGAACTTGTTATCTGTGTAATGAACTTATTACCACATCTTCAATTTTTCTATATACGTTTAAAAACGAACGAATATCTGTATATAATTTATAAAAATCATTTTTTTTTTTTTTGCCAATCTGGATAAAATATGTCATACTTGTTTCTCCAGACGATGCGATAGTCGCAGTCATTTTTTCAAAGTCTAAAAGCTAAAAAAATTTAAAAGGTTTCAGATATTTTTTCAGCTATATCTTCCAAAAATATTATTTTACAAAAATGATACTAACGCTATCTTAAAACTCAAAATTATTTACCTAAAGTACCAATTTATTTTCCCCAAACAACTTATTTTATTTTTCAAAAATATAGTTATTAAAAAATAATACATTATCTGAAACAATGTTTCAGTTATTGCTATTAAATTCAGAATAATTTATTCATTCCTTAAACATTGAATTTAATATTGGCATTCTGTTACTAATATTAAAATTAACCTTCTTTCGAGGGAACATTAACTCTGACGTAAAATTTTCACTTTTGCTTTTATATTGTAATGTATGTAATCTCTAGCGCATGAATTTTGTAGTTGACAGATTCCATTTAGCGTATATTTTTCAAGCTTATCAACTAAAAAAATTGAAATTTCAAATTTTCATCGCAAATTAATGATTAAACAAGCGGAAGAGATAATATTTAGGACGAACAAGCTGGTTGCAAAAAGCATCTATTTCTAAAGAAATTCAAAATTTATTTTTCATTTAAATTTATATTACAGGGTCATTATTCTGAATAGATGAATATTTTTGTTTCTGAAGATAAATTATTAATTATCGATGGCTGTATATAAAAGTTTTAGGTATATAAAATTCTTTGAATATATCTGAAATATATTAGCGATGTTATCCATTTATCATAACTTAACTGTTTATTACAAGATATATATTAGTGAATATGTCTTTGAAGACGATCTTTATGTAATTTTAATTCAGTTGAAAAAACAATGATTTATTTTTATTTCATCTTCATACTAACTTTAAAGCAAACGATAGTTATTCGTTTTATTATCATGTGAGAACATGATGTTGTTTTCGCTTGAGGTGTTTGGAGCCTCAAAACGTGAAGACAACAAATTTTTGAAGTTCAAAATGAGTAGGCAATAAATTTGATTTATCCCTTTTTATTTTGTTTTATTTTAGTGTCGGCTTTAACTGTATAGATTTTGAATTATTTATCTTCCACTGTTGTAGTATTTCCCTAGGAAATCATAGCGTAATTGCCTAACCAGAACAACGTTTTTTTAAAAAATAAGTCAAATAAGTTTAAATATTGTTTGTTTAATATATAAAGATTGTTGGTTCAAGAATAATGTCTATAAAGTTATTAGAAAATGCAAAATTTTGTCACGTTTGGAGATTTATCGCGGACTAAAATTACAATTTGATTTCCAAATTATGCATTCTCTGAATTCTTAAGATTTGTCTTAATTAATTTAAGTTCTTAACCAGTTCAAACCATTCAGAAGACTATCGAATTACGCAAGCGTCAATATTTAGAAAACAATGGGATTTTTTCATCTCAAATCAATCGAGCTCCAAAACTTTGTTTGGCAACTAGAAAAATTAAAAAGGAAAGTTAAAAAAATTATTGTTATACATATAAAAAGAGAGAGATAGAGACCGATAGTGAAGTCTCTTGATTCTTTCAAACTGGTTTAAACTGTTAATGACTTAAATTAACCAATAAAAAAATAATAATAATATTCTCACTTGATAATTTGAAATTTGCGACAGTAGATTTCATTTTTTAAAATTGTTATTCTCTTGCGAATGAAAGCGTTATGAGTCTGTTTTAAAATATTGCAAACAAGAATTATTAGAAAAGGCATGCATTCAAAAGTTTACATCATAAGCCTGTTTAAAATATCCTGGGTGAGAATAATTCAAAAAGATTTAGATTAAAAGTGTGTTAACTAAATCATAATTCATACATTTGATGAAAAATCTGTAATAAATTTTAGTTTTTCATTTTTTTAAATTGAAACAATCCTTGAATAACTCTAATATATTTCAGAAACTAACCATCTTCAAATGACATGTTAGGAAAATATAATACAGACCATTTTTCAATCATAAAAGAACAGACTTTTCATAATTAATAATTATTCAAGCCTCATATTTCTTCCTTTTCTCCAACTAATAATCATCATTTAACACTAAAAAGAAAAGAATAATCTCTATACATCCTTTCAATTTTTAAAGAACCTTCTCGGCATTAAAATTGCCAGCTGTAATTAAAATTTACATGCAAAGTGCCCATACTTTTGATATTTTGAATTGCCATCTTAAGATAAGAGGTTATGTTTTAATTTCTTTTATTAATAAAAGACAAAAGGCGGACTTTACGAGAAGGTAATTATAGAATTTCCCAATTGTTAACAATTTTAAGATTTTTACTTCATTGCCAATATAACGAAAAATTTAAATTTTTTATTTTAACTTATTTATTATGATCTCTTCTGAGATTTAAAGTAAATAAATTGTCGTCTTTTATTTGAAGCCTTTGAATATTTAATAAGGCATCGTATTTTCTACTATTATTAAAGTATTATCAGAGCATTTCAATAGACAAATACTCTTTTGATTATATATTCTATTAATTTTTATCGCTAGGTTTTAGAAAGTAAAGTGAACAGTTAAAGATTTGCAGAAAATTGAAATTATAATGGGATTCTTATTATTTATCCGAGTTTTAAATTAAAAAACATGTATTTTTGAAACAGTTCTAAAAATGTTTACTTGACAAATAGAAATTTTTCAAAGTGGAAACTTTGAAAGTAATAACCATTTAAAAAGGAATATTTTTTTCCAGAATTAATTAAATAATTTCTTTTTGTGATTTAACTTTCTCGATTCCATCGAAATTATGTTTTTCTAAACTCACCACATATATATTTCATGGCAATGATTTATTGGTAGTATTAAGGAAATGTTTTAAAGAAGTTACGTGGTTTTGAAATATATTCAGTAATCACCTCATGGTTAAAAAAATCGACTTGAATGTAGTTAACTTTGAATTTGCCTACACATACTTTATAATTCGAAATTTTATAATTGCAAAATAATAATGAAATAGTCAGAATTAACATCACAATTAAAATATTTAATTATGCCATAATTTGCAAACTTTTACAAGAGGTGGAAATTGTTTATTTTCCAATTTCTATATAAATATATCAATAAATTCCATAAATATGGGTTTCAGTATGTAATTACCTTTTTTCAAATTAGTTAATTTCATATTCTAATAGATTTGTTTAATATAAGTGCATGATATATATATAGTATAATTAAGGTACCAGAACAATTAATCAAATTATAGTAATAAAAGGTTAGGTGTCATAATTAGGTTAGGTTTTCATAGTTATAAAAAGTTTTTAAATTGAATGGATAATATAAATGAATATGAATTTTATTTAGTGATTTAAATTTTTAAATAAATCTTCGATGTATATATATATATATATATATATATATATATATAATATCGGATTATTTTATCATATTTCATACATTTTTAAAGATTTCTTTAGGAAAAGTATATTCTGACAGTGTGTCAGTCAAGGTAGAAATCTCAATACTAATTGTGACACTGAAATGATCTTTCAAACACTGGCGTGAGATAAATCATCAAATGGTGGCTGGTTTCTCCAGTAAGGGTTTCCAAATTTTTAATTTTTCCACCTTTTCTTATGTTTATGTTGTGCTTCACAATAAATAACGATTTTCTGTTACGGTGAACTCATTTTTAAAATAGTTTGCTTATTATATCGGGGTGTGAGAAAAAAAATTGAAATTCAAGAGCAAGATATATTATCAAACATGATTTTGAAATATATCGGATTCAAAAATATCAAAAAATATCATTTATTTCAAATTTAAAAATAATAAAATAATTATAACAAAATTTTTTGTGGAAGTACATTCTTCAAAGCAAGATTAATAGGAAACCAATATAAAAGTTATATAAAAATTATAAGTAATTCTATTTGTATTTGATAAAATGATAAAAGAATGTAAATTGCATATTTATTCTTTCTTAACTGGGGAGCAAAGTTTTTTGAATTCGAGGAAAAAAAAAATACATTTCTGAAATTACATTTGCTTGTGTACTCCATAGCTCAAAAAACATTCTGTTTCACACCTGAAAGATAGTATATCGACTAAAGGCTGAATTTTTGGATTTCCTGTTAATTTTAAAATGGAATTTATTCTAATGAAATCTATTTAGCTACAGTTCCTGTGAATAAATACATAACTTACTCACTAACTAAATAACTTACAAAACTAAATAGATGAAATTCGCTTCACGGATACAGCATTTTAAATGTAAAATTTTAACAAATTTTGAATCAAATATATCAAAGACGATGCTGTGTTGGTTTCATATCAACTGATATCAACAAAATTAGATATGCTATCTTGTGACAGCAACTATAGTCCAGCATCAAAATTTCAAAATTAGCGGAGGACTTTGTTGTCTGTCAGTCGGGATGAATAGCACCCAAATGATAGATTAGGTAAAAATGCTAGACTCAATTCAAAGATATATATTTCGTGACTATAGTTCATCAATGCTTTGTATGGATGGCATTTACGATCTTACTCAAAGGGTGATATGTTTGATCAGAGTGAACGCTAGAAAATTTCGAGATGACCACTCTTCCTGGTTAAATTTTTTCATTGATCCTGTTAGATTTATATAACTTTCTGCATTCAAATACTATGTGCATGGTTTCCAAAGTTCAAATACTAACGTGAGAAACCAACTTTGTTACCAATGTGTTATTTAAACTGTGAGTAAGCTCTTTATTACCATTGTGTCAGACACCCTGGGGGCACATTGTAATTGGTAGAGATGCTTCCGGCATGGTGGTTGGATCTCATCAACCCTTCAATAGGGGATCAGACTCCTTCTATCGATGACGCGAGTAACTATAAGGGACTAACTATAACTAACCTTCCTAAGGGGGAGGTTATGCCTTAACAGGTGAGGGCTTTTAGGACTCAGCCACAGTTCCCGCCAGTGTTGTTGTAGCGGCCGTCTGGTCATTTAGTATTTATTTCCGAGTGCCTTCAGGCAGGACGGTTTTTGGTTTAGTTATATTAATGTCCCGTTTTTTAAAGCAACATGAGGGCTAATTTGGAACGGGCCTCGTCATTTTGAACCACAGTCAGATGACGAGAACTACACCTGAACTGGCACCCCCCCCCCCCCCCCCCCCCCCCCCCCGGGGGACCTTTGGCCCGACAGATTTTAACCGGAAAAGGGCCCCCCCCCCCTCACAAGACAGTTCTTTGGCAGAATTGAGTCTCGAACCTGAAACCCTCCGGTTCCGAAGAGGAGACCTTACCACCAGGCCACCGCGGCCCTCTCAGGCAGGACGGACATACAGTAATATGATTTACCAAAGTGTCAGGTTGGGGATCTCCCGTTCTAGGGTTGCATTTTTTGTAGCTGTACGGGTTATGACCAGCCAAAAGTAGAATAGATGACAGAACTCAATGCTGTACTGTTAGTACCGTCACTACTCCGTGCCTTTTCTCATAGTTCAATAAACAGCGTTTTATAGAAACATCGAATTCATCCTTTTTAGCAATACCACAATTTCTAGTTAATATTCATTAGCACTTTAAAAGTCTAAATTGGTCTCTAGACTAGTTATTATTTTCTAAATGTTTTATATAATAAAAAAAATATGTGCAACTTTTAATGAATGCATTAAAATTAAACGAATAACTGCTTATACTTTAGTTTTTTTATTTCTTCAACTCTGCAATAATTACTATGGACAGTATATCCCGTACCACATTTACGTAAACATTCGAAATTGAACATATCATCTTAAGGAAAATCAAATGCATGGAAGGGGAAAATAAGTGATATTATTCGGCTATCTTTGGTTGATGTAATTATTGGAGTTTCAAAATAGGAAAAAAAAAATGAATACCAATAAATGAGAAATAAAATTAAAAGAAAACTTATAAGAAAAATATTCCAATTTCTGGTTACATATTAAATCCATCTTGGAGCATTAATGATTGAAATGGACCTATAAGTAATGAATTATAAATTCATAATCCTATAATTCTCCTTCAATTAGAAATATTTTGGAGTATTTTCTCCAAGTCTTTCTCGTATAATCTCTGTTAAATTTGTCACGCCACAGAACGCGATAAATAAATGGTACTGGCGTACGAAAATTATTAACTTTTGATGTCAATTTAGCATTTTTACCCTATCTATTGTGCCATCCTGGCGAGTTAGTTGGCGATTAAACCGTAGGATGCTTTAATACTATCCGAACACCAATTTGTATTTTAGACACTTTTATCTCAATCGGTTGAAATAAAGATTTGACACAAAACTGCTTTTGTAATTACAACTTTGGTTTATTTATGTCATTTCGTCTTTGAGTAATTCCATGTTTCTAAAAGTACAGATCGATAGACAGTTAATCCCTCCTTGGATTTATATCAAATTGTGGTACGAGTCTATAAAGTAGATGTTGAGTAAAATTCTGTTTATATATTTATTCATCAGTTGTCGTTTTCAAGTTTTGTCAATTTTTCATTCGAACAGCCGGATAAACAGAGTTTCTCTGATTGGAATTTGCTCTAAATTTGATAGAAATCTACATATTTTCTACAAAACCCACATGCCAAATTTCATATGTCTAACTCAAAGCATTTTTTAGTTATCTTTGCCACAAATAGACAAAACATTTTCCATATTTTTTTTTAACTCAACGAGGTTCGAAACGCAAGGATTCGTCAAAATCTTGAGTTCGAATTTTTTAACGATTATTTCTTCTATATTACGTACATAAGAAAGTAAAAAAAGAATAAAACGGAATCTAGACTTAATCAATCATAAGTCAAAGCTTCAATAATTTCTTTTTGATAAAAAATAATTTATTGCCTACATTTATTAGCGAAAACGATTCATTTCTAACTAGGAAACAATACATCAAATTACATTATTATGTTCTGTTTGTCATCTTTGTTACAGAATCAGAAATAATATCATAAAAAGATTTCTTATGGAGTCACATATCATAACTCTTATGCCTTCTCGGGAATCATGTTATGTTCTTATTCCCTAGGCACATAACTCCATATTGATGACAGTGGTATTGACAGAAGGATGAAGCTCTGTTTATTTCTGGATTTATATCGACTGCACACTTCAGAAGCATTGCTTGGAAAGTTATAATCAAGTAAGTAACTTAAAGACAAATTCAAAATTGATATAGTTTTTGCACGAAGGCAGGAGGGTAATGATTAAAACAAAACTGTGGTATTTTTAATAATGGTTTTAAATTCCAATCATTTGAGTTTTTTTAAATCTGAATATTATTATTCATCGTATATTTTTAAAAAAGTCCAAATTCTGCCCATAAAATTCATAAATTTGGAGATTTTTTAATTTTTTAAAATTTTACTAATGTTTATTAAAGTAGCATAATCATTGCATGAGTGTAAATTTAACCAGAACTTCTCTTAGTTTAAGCTGTTAAACATCTACTACTTTCTGATCTATTGTCCATTTATTTATTTTTAGCATTCATTCTGTTTGCCTTAGTTTATGCTAATGGCTCAAAACCTTATATTTTATAATTTAAATCCTTTCGGACTTTGCCAAATGTACGATTGCTTTTTGGTAGAACCTAAAGTGAATGGTAAGAACATTGACTCAATTATTTCAGGAGTGTGAAATTAATTGAAGCTCAGTTATTATTGGTTTAATTATAATTAGTTATATATATCACCTACATCTCGATAGGGGACACATCAGATATGAGAATGAAAAATGTCTTGTAAATTAATTTTCGCCCTCCGGGTAAGTAGAGAAATGCTGCGAGATTGACTACCTCCTATGAATGATGGGATGTGCTTCCCATGGGAAGGATTGTTCCTTCGCTGGTTTTAAGGATTCATCTTTAGTTTCCACTAATGTTGACGTGGAAGTCCGGTCATCCAATTTGGTTTGGTTTGGTTATATTAACGTCCCGTTTTGAAGCAAATCTAGGGCTATTTTGGGACGGACCTCGTAATTTTGAACCATGATCAGATGACGAGGACGATACCTGAACTGGCACCCCCCCTCTCCACACCACACCACACCACACCAGCGGGAGGACGTTTGGCCTGACAGATTTAACGTGCAAGAGACCCCCACACACGACGGAACTTCGGTGGAATCGAGTATCGAACCTGAAACCCTTCGGTTCCGAAGCCGAGACCTTACCACCAGGCCACCGCGGCCCGTCCAGTCATCCAGATTTCACGGTGTGCCTTAGGGCAAGTTGGAGCATTCAATTTGTTATTATAAATCATATGCATAAACGTTTACTGCTTTCGAATACCTTTCCTATTTATTTATATCTCAGTGCCCTTCCTTCATGCCATTGTTCATGCGAATACCTCAAACTGGAAAGTATATATATATATATATATATATATATATATACATCTATATATATATATATATATATAGCTACATCTTTGTGAAAAAATGACGAATTTTCAATTAGGCAGCTGCCTAGGATAGCTAGGTCATGAAAGGCTGTAGCTAGAAAGTCGATTAAAAGAATTTTACTTTCTTAGTTACCGAATAAATATGACAGTATAGAAATACGTTTTCTATGAATGCTAAGATTTAGATAATATTAAATTTTTATCAAGTATGCTTACTTGGCCAGCCGCTTTATATTTCCAAATTATTGCTTATTTATAAGAATATTTTTAATCTGAGCGTGAACTTCAATAAGATTAGGTAGAAGTAAGAATGCTAAGCAGTTTGGAATAAACAAGTTAAAAGTTAAAGTAATAAACAAGTTAAAAATTTTCCGAAACAGGAAAAAATTCATATTTTTATTAAAAGATGAACCTCGGAATGTTTATTGCATAAGTTTGGCATCGAATTGAATAAAAGTTAAGAAACTCCATTGAGTGCAAGTAAAGAAAATGCAAGAGGATATACATAACATTAATAAGAAATATAAAAATTCAGGTGTAATATATTTCAAATAAATTATTTTATCCAGGTTCAAAAATGATTGCTTCAAACATGATATATTTTCATTTAAATTAAAATAATTTTCAGTTCTGCAAATATCACAGCATATAATTTTGACGAAAACTGCAGTTACGAAAAGTTAGAAGCATTGGTTCGATGTCGACTAACATAGTTAATGGTTAAAGTTGCAAGCCAATAAAATTAAATCACTTCTCTCTCCAATAGTTTAGAACGTCGAAGGTCAGCTAGAGCTTTATTCTATCGATAATGTTTGGTGTAGGGTGTTTTATCGATTAAAATTATTGGCAAATTTTGCAGTTGCACGCTATTGTCTGTTCGTTTAACTCAGAAACTGTCGCAATGTATTTCGAAATATTTCTGAGTGAAATCTAATGATTTGATCTAGAATATTCTCTATTATTTTGTGTTCCAACGATTTATTTCAGAAATTGTTTATAATTTCCAACATTGAAAAAATATGAGATAGCTAATATTAATCTGGTAATGATAATTAATAAGTATATTCTTGAAATATTCTGAATTATCGATATTTACTTAATATATTTAATCAGATGAATAACTAGAGTTAACCATTAATTCTGGTGCATTTTTTTTCTGACTGGATACATATTTATTTTATCAGCACAACCATGTGGAGAAACAAACCAGAAAAACAATCTGAAAAAAGAAAAATAACAACCTTTTTCTTTTATCTTTTCTTTTAAGTTCTAATCAATGATTTGCGTTGCGTGTCGAATCTATGATTTGTGTAACGTGCAGCTATTGGGAAAAAGTTAAATTGATTGCACTATTTTATTTTTTTTCCTAACCGTGTGAATGATATCTTTTCGCCAAAAGTTGAGCAAACAGGAATATTTTTTGGTCTTGATCCTTCGATTTTTAATCTCTCGAATATAAGAGAATATTAAAACCCTAAGTATTATTGGAGAGATTAGAAGCTAACCTTCAGGTTATATAAAATACGGAGAAGATTCATATGGCCGTTTGAAATATGTGTCATCTTTTTAATTCTGTAGTTATTGAAAATTGTGCAATTATTGCATTCAAATTTTCAGTTTGAAGAAGATAAAATCAACAAATAATATTGCCTCATTCTAGCAGAAAATTCGGTAGCCTAACGGTCAGAACACTACTCTACTATGTCAAGAACACGATTTCGTATCCAAAAACAATTATGTTTACATTTATTTCTTTTACTTAATTTATAAATTTGCAAAAATAATAATTTGTATAATGTATGTAAGTTAAATATTTGTAAATATTCTCTTTGGATAAGTGTTCTAGAATATTCTTCCAGGTATATATATATATATATATATATATATATATATATATATATATATATATATATATATATATATATATATATATAGATTATAATTAAAGTTTAAGTTTCAAAGAACTACTGATGAGAATGATGTCAAATTTGAACGGCATGTTATTGAAGAAGGCTGAAAACGTATGCCAGAAAAAAAAATTAGTTTCAAATTTTAGCAACAGATGACGCTGTAAGCGGCAAAAGATGTAAATTAAAATACTTGTCATAACAAATTTCAGTATTATAAAACCTCCACGTACACGGCTGTTCCTCATTTCACGTCTCAGACGTTCTCCATGGGTCTCACTGCAGGACCGCCCTTGCTGGCAAAGCTGTATTACAGGAACGATGATTGTGTAAGAGTAGCTCTGCAAATGCTGAAGACACCAAAGGGTATAAAAGAAGGCGTTGTCCAGTGAGTGTGGGGGGTCTGAAGAAAATGATGCAAAAATTCGAAAAGACAGGTTCGTTTGATGTGCAATCTGGTAGAGGGAGAAAACGAGTGAATTCGATGCAAATTGAAGAAACATTACAGGAGGAGGTGGTCAGTGGGGTACAACCGTGCAGTGTACGAGGAATTGCTAGAACATTGGACAGACCTACGAGCACGGGGCTGATTATTGCACGAAACATTCTGCAATTCTATCTGAATGAAATTGGTCATGTGCAGGAGTTGTTTGCGTTAGAATTTCTTACTCGTATGGAAGTATATAATGAATGGTCGTGGAAAATTTTGGGGACTGATGTTCATTTCCATCTACGGCAATACCCATAATTGTCAAATATGGGCAGAAGAAAATCCACTGACAACTTTATTCTGAAAAAGACCATGATGTGGTGCGGCTTTACAGCATCATTCATCTTACAGCCATATTTTTTCGAGCAGACGGGTGTAACAGGAGTTACTGCTACCTTCACTGGTCATCGCTATGCTTGACCAGTGAAGGTAGCATTGCAAGTTCCATATGCAACTACATCATTTAAGCTCGGTAACAACGTGGATGTAAGGATGGAATCATTTTTATGCAAAATGGCCCTTCTCCGTACATTGCACATCCCCTGAAATAGCTGCTGAGGCGCCATTTCGGAAATGATCGAATTATTAGCCATCATTTTCTTACATTCTAGCAGCTCCTATCACCTGATCTTACTCCCTGCTACTTCTGGATGTGGCGTTATCTGAAAGATGTTGTGCTCCATTTGCAAATTTAACGGTGTTAAAGCACATATTTCGCAATTCATTCTGAACATCACCCCGGAGATGCTCCGATCCGTTGTGGAACATGCTATTTGTCACTTTCAACTTGTTGCGCACAACGGTGGACAACATACTGAACTAGTTTCAAGCCAGTCTCGCGATATTTCCGAACTTCTTTGATAAATGGTTCTTGTGCGGTATGTCACCGCAATACTCTTGAAAAAAGATTTGTCCCTTTCGATGTGATATGTACAGTCATGCAAATAAAACTTCTCAATAATTCTAATTTGGTAATGCGTGTGAAAGTGTAACTTACAACTTAGCCGTTGTTTTACGAATCATTTCTCATTGTGATTCTGCCGCTGACAGCGCCATCTACTGCTAAAAATTAAAATTAATTTTTTTCTTCCGTCATATTCTTTCCGCCTTTTTCAATAACATGCCGTTGTTTTTTAACGTCATTCTCATCAGTGGTTTTTATTATGTCGTTTTGAAACTTAAATTTTAATTTTAATCACTCTATGTATTATATATATTAATAGTATTTATATTCGCATCAGATAATCAAATTTTTTACAAAAGGTTTGAAAAAGAAATGATCGAAATAATTACAAAAGATTAGTACACAAAGCGCATTTTCTAATACCAATAATCAAAATAGAAATAATAGAGTTCAGGTAGATGTAAAAAGTTTTAAACACACTATCAAATATACAATGAATGTAAATTCATTTTTTTTACATAATAACGGGAGCAAAAAAAGTACTGTAAGTGTTTTCTTAATTACTTGTGAAAAGATTTTTCGTACAATAAAAAGGCTGAATTCAATATGCACCTGCTGCAGTGAAATGACATTTGGTAAACGAAAATTAAAAGCTGTATCCAAATTTCAAGACTGAATACAAGTTATAAGATGAAATCAACAAATAATATTTAAATTAGTTCGATATACAGATTGTCAGTGTGGAAAATATAGAAATGGTTTGAAAATATCGTTGATCAAAATCACTACAGCAGATGGTACAATACCAGTACACAAATAACACTTTCTAATAACAATCAGAAGTATAGAAATTATAGAGTTCAGTTAGATGACGAAAACATTGAATTTCATTATCATAATTACAGCGAATTTAAATTGAAAAATTAATTGAAATTTACATAATTTTTAAAAAAATTATCAGGCCGTTCATAATTCTTTGTCAAAAGATCCTTCGTACAATTAAAAAGCTGGATTCATGGCGTACCAACTGCACTGAAAATACAAATAAAATAAAAATTAAAAGAGAAACTGAATTAATTTAGGAAGTAAAGAAACAAAAAGTGCCTCAATTATGGAAAGAGATTTATCCCTGGAGAAAGTTAAATGATACATGAACAGGCTCATATACTTACCCAACGAATTACCCGGGGGAGATTATAAAGATTTATGACTTCTTGTTCGTTAATACTTTAAACCTCACGTTTTTAATTATTATTTCTTAAATTTTTTTTTTATCTTTTTCAAAGGATATATTTCTGGTGGTAAATGAAGATCCTCTTTTTCTATTGGTGATTTGTTTTTTTCTAAAATGCACAGGGTATTTATTATTAAACTTCCCCTACAAACAGCATCGTACAACAAAAACGGGTGAACGGATTGCAACGAAATTTGGTATATAGACAATTCGTGAGATGCCCTCAAGGAACTTTTAGTTCCAAATTGTGCATTAGAGGTCGTCTTTTCGGGAAATACATCAATTTTAACACAATAAATGACCAAAACGAAATAGAAAAACAATATTAACATTTATACAGAAATAATATTTATATATTTGACAGTGTCTAATCACCTTATCATCGAACCATCTTCAGTAAAGTTAAGAAAAAAATAACAGTATGCAGTTGGAGGGGAAAAAAGTATTCATTTTGCAGAAACAAGACCAAAATAGGACGAAATTGCACAAGAGGAGCAGGTGTTAATCGCGTCCAGGTCGATGTTAAAAGTGCTTCATGTAACCACCTTCATTCACCTGCAAAATTTGAAGTGGATGGACAGTGTGTTCAACCGCAAGTCGTAACAAATCAGTTGTGATGCTTCGCACATGAAACTAATGGAGTTCTTTAAGTCATTTAATGTCGTAATAACATCACAAGATACTATCATGATTATTTCTGAAAGCATCGACATAAAACGTGACAACGACTACAAACGTCTCTTACCCTAACTTGTGGTGTATAAAGCTTCTTTTGCTACAAATCTGGGCATTTTTCCTAGAACTGACAACTTTTCCCGTATTACATTTTATTACTCGTAACTCATTTTCTGGATTGTTAATATTGTTTCTGTATAAGGTTTGAGTCGTTTATTTATTTTTAATTATTATTATTAATGTTTTTCTGCAAAAAACATTATTATTAATGTCTTTCTCTTTTGCATTTCAGAACAATTTTTTTCTCTAAAATTCCTTGAGCGTATCTCGTATATAATCTATATACTAAATTTTGTTACAATCCATTCTTCTTTTTGAGTTGGATGATGCTGTTTATAGGGAAATTTAATTATAACCACCCTGTATATGTTCGCTTTTTTAAGTATTGAAAATTAGTTTGTTCGACTTTCTTCTTCACTTCAACTCTCGTAAGATATAACTCCCCATAAACGTAAAGTTTAAAAAACAGAATTTCGAACCAATAACTCTTTTTAAATTTCCATGAAATTGGAAAAGTTATTGGTTTTAAAATTGTTTTAAAAAATATTGAAACTACATGTTTATCTGACTGCGTCTTAAAATTCTGTCTTAAAATGTCATATAAGTAATCTTCTCCTCAAGAATTCATATATAAAAGAGTAATTATTCCTTTGACTCTGTAGGATTGCTTATTATAATTTTTGTTTAATTTCTTCATGTGCAATTTTGTGCATTCAAATTGATTTTTAAAAAATCCTTTAAATCTTTCACCTCAAAATTTAAATTGCTTTTGCTGAACACTGGTGGAAAGATGACTTCCTATAAGGAAGTCAAAGAGGAAATGAAATGTCATTGCTGAAGCAGTTCTTGTTTCCTGCTCTATCCAACTCATCAAAAAGTTCAATTCTGTTTCTGAATTATTAACCTACTCTTTCAGCTAGGATGAGTGGTTTCCTCAAATCTTCTCCTATTCCTCCAAAAAACAGTGCTAACGGCTTTGTTCACTAATGGCATGCGATATATTATTAACCGCATGCCATTAGAGAGCAATAGTTGAAATAACCTACTGGAGTGACCTATCGATTAATCTCTAAGATGCGGTCAATATACAAGAAATATAAGATGCGGTTAATATACAATAATATACAAGAAAATATCGATTATATATTTTGCATACCTTTCTTTTATGCACGATTAAAACCCAAATTCGGCATAGTACAACACTATATTATATTCCATATATTTGAGCTTTTGAATCTTAAAATACCGCATTTTCATTTTTGGAAAAGCATAGACCATCAGATGATTAACTGTCTCCCTTACAAATGTTTTTGAAAAAAATTTGTAAACTATCATCACATTTTTTTATTAATTAAACACAAGGAAACGAAATTATACAAAATATATAGGTTTTATGTTAAATTTTTAATTATTATGAGTATAAAAGTATCTAGTTTTAATATTAATTTACTATTCCGTCTAATCTTGGGCAAATGGAAAAAAAGCTAAATTGATATATATGATAGTTTTTGAAACAAGAGACAGATATATACTATACCATAGGGGAAACAGGTGACCAGTTCCTTCAAAAGAATCGCAAAATCAACAAAACTTGCAGACTGTCAATCAAAGCTGCATATTTCCTTTCATTTCTTCCAGGATAATTAAAATCCTGATAAAACAAATCGTACTGACAAATTCTGCTTCCCGAGTTTTCTCGGGATAATAATTAACTGCAAAATTTATGAACCCGAGATAACTCGGGATAATCAGGTAAGCGCTTAATCTTTTATAAAATGTAATTTCAAATTTCATAAAGCATATCTCAAATGCTCCAATAGTGAACCAAACTTAATGCATCTAAGATATTGTGTCTTCTAATTAACGCGTTTAAACGTATGCAGAATCAAAGAGTGACAAATGATCAATTCCTTCATTGAATTGGTTCCAAATTTGTAAGATGCTATCTTTATACCAAACTTTGCCCACTCAGTTTTCTTTGTACAATAGTAATTGCGTTTACTTCAACAGACCGTATAGTTTCATTAAAATTTTGATACAAATATACAAATTTAAAAATTAAATTAAAGAAGTTATGGCTGTTATTGAGTTTGAATTAAGGCAAATTACTAACTTACTTACCTACAAATTATTTTTTAAAATATGTCTATTTGGGCTTACAATAAATTAAAATATAAACTTATTGGGAGTTATTTTTTTTACTTGGGATATACACAAAAGTTGGCAATAACCAATGCGATTTATATGTATTTCTAAACTTTTAAGTGATCGCATGAATTTTAATTTATGAGATTTATTTCATATTTTTGAACAAAATATAAAATATGTACAAGATTTTTCAAATTAAAAAGAAATGTTTTTTAACACTTGAGAATGACAGAAATAAAAAATTAACGAAATTGGTAATATCTTTTATCATTTAGTGTTATTATTATCATGTTAAAAAAATGTTTTGGTTTTTAGCTTCAAATGCGTAGGCAACCAATTAGAGATTTATTTCTTTTGAGACATCCATTTTTCGCTTTAAGGGTTATCAGAAAATAATACAGTAGGTTGTCACATTTGACAATTTATCTCCAAATAAAGTTACATCTTGATTAATTCTTTGAATTCTTACGAATTGTATTAATTAATTTAAGTCATTAACCCTTTTAAACAGGTTTGAAACAATCACGAGACTATTAGATTACTCAGGCGTCGATATTTTGTAAAACGATATATATTCATTTCAAAATTGGTCGATCTCCAAAACTTTGACAATTAATTAGGTCATTAACCAATGTAAAGCGGTTTGAAACAATGCGTCACGCACATCGGTATTTAGAAAAACCATGTTTTTTTCCCCATCTCAAAATCAATCGATCTTCATAAATATATAATATACATAGCAAGAGACTGAGGGAGGGAGGGGTATTGACCGATAGAGAAGTTTCGTGATTGTTTCAAGTCGGTTTAAACTGGTTAACGGCTTACATTAACTAAGATAAATAATAACTTAAAAATAGTAATGTTCCTTTTAATTTTTTATAATAATTTTTCCCTTTCTTTCTTTTATTATTACTGGCTTTCTTATTGAATTAAAATGGAAGAAAATTGTGAAAACAACGCTGGTAGCTTTCTATGCAAGAGCACACAATTATTTTGTACCTAGAAAGCTTTTTAGTAAAACAAGTCGCTGACATAATTAATTTTTTCAGATTTCATTAAGCATTAGTTCTATAAAATGTATTATTCAACTTCATACAACCAACTTTCGAAATTTTCTTAAATTTTCGGATTCATTAACCTTTTTTGCGCAACATTTCCAAGAACTACTCTTACTAGGAAATCAAAGTCTAGACAAAACCCGATTACGAATATTTATTGTATGGGGCTACAAACTGTTGGTTAGAGAAAATAAGCCCATCACTTTCAATTAACTGACGCAGTAATTTCGTAAACATCTTACTAGAACCCCCAACTAAATTGAGTTGATGAAAGCCATTAAACTCCAGCCCACGGATGACTACAGATTCAGTTGCCAGATTGACTGCAAATACTTTCTGACACTTATCGACCTTTTAGAGGAGTGAAAAATTTACAGAATAAGTCAAAACATTTATATTTTTATTTATGTCGATTCTGTTATTATATATTAAATATTGGTTTAATAATATTGAGGGAACGCCTTTGCGTAGAAAATTTGTCATTCGATGATTTAGATTTGTTTTAATCGAAAGATTAAACTCAAAATATTGTTACAGTATTTTAAAATAAATAATAATACAGAATATTATTTTTTTAGCTTAAATGAAGTTCTTTTAATTATTTTAATATTTTTCTTGTCTATTATTAAATGTAGATTGGAAATTAAAGACACAGTAGATGCCAAAGATTTTTCTGTCTAAAAGCTGTAAATAAGAAGGTTCCAGATATGAATTTTAATCTAGTAAAATTTTTCTGAAAGCTGTAAATAAGAAGTTTCTACTTATAAATTTTTGTCTAGTGAAAACTTTTGTCTGAAAGCTGTAAATAACAAAGGTTTACTCTAAGACTGTTTTTTATTTGGTGCAAGAGTTAAAAAGTTAACTATCCAAACTAAACAAAATGTAAAATCATAACATGCTCAAAATACAAACGTTTGCTGAGACAAAGAATCTCAAAAGCTCCATTAAAATATTAACATAATTCAATTGAGGGTATAAAATTTAATAGATTTTAAAAATTCAGAAATATGAATATGAGCCGTTTGTCAAGTAATATTGACAATTAGATTATGAAGATTAGAATAAAAACTCAAACGTTAAATTTGAGTGATAAAAAACAGTAAAATTTCAGGATTCTGACAACTATAATGGAAGGGATTTGACATATCATAAACAAGTTTTCATCCGGAAATAAATTATGAGTAAATCTGGTATGATTAAAGCACAGAATAATAAAAATAATATATGATTTCTTATTTGTTGTTGAAACCGGAAGTTGTATAAGATGCCTCATTGTGTTCTGGGTACCCAAGTCACAGTATTTGCCTTAAAACGAAAAGCAATTTTGCCTTGTGTGTGTGAGTGTGTTTTAAATTTTTCAAAAGTATCACAATATTTATTGACGCAGCTGCAAATTTAATGGCATTGTTAGCTTTCCTATTACATAAAATTCGGATATAATATGGTACTAAGCAAAAGGGTTCAAAGTAAAGCAATGAAGATTATTTCCTAAATTTCACCTAAAATAAGTGTCTATAATAGGTTTTACCAAATTAGTGCACACCGAAACATTGAGTAACGAAGATTCAGTTTCTGGTGAGACGTAGCAAAATTTTGAAAGCGGTTTAACAAAATTTGCAAAAGTATACTATGAGCTTAAAATCTTCATCAAGCCTTTTGTTAAGAATACGTTCTGCAAAATAATATCTAATAATAATTTTTTGTCACAAAAGTTATTTTTTATATCCGTAAAACCTGTTTTAAAAGAATAAATTTGTTTTCAGAGAATAAAGCAGAATATTAAATGTTCTCAGATAACATTTTCTGATCGAACAGGAAATGGTTCTCATTTTTTAAACGTTTGGAAATTCCTGGTCTAACAATCTAAATTGTTGAAAAAAAAAAAAAAAACACCAATGTCAAAAATACCACTATTTTTGTGATTTGAAGAAAATAGTAAGAGCCATTTGGTCTGATATACGAAGTTTCTTTGTTTAAAAAATATAATGATTAATACAACACTAGAAAATGTAGTAAATGCTGAAGTTGATCTGAAATTGGTTTTTCGCCTTTCTATAAAATTTTCAATTTGACACTAACTGAGATTTTCCGTTTCAAATCTTATTCAACTATAAATAAAGCAGATCACTATTGCTTTATCATATTTATGTACATAATCATTTAATATTAAAATTAAAGCTTATCATTATCATTTCATGTTGCTCGCCTTTTCGTCAGGATAAATATTTTGTTCACTTTCTATTGTGTAAATTATTTATTGCTGCTTGTTTAACATTCTTTTCTGTGAAACCGTTAAATGCATTTTTATTTTTTCGTAGAACGAATAATAAAATTGTGATTTTTAAAAATTTCGACGCTGAATTTTTTTAAAACAATCACACTTGTAATTCAAGTTATACGTGGCACCCTTACATGAATATAAGAGACACTTCAGTTATACAATTTTCGAAATTCTATGCAATATATTTTTCAAAGTGAAGTATAAGTCATCAATGTCTGTATTGTTAGAAATGTGTACTAGTGTTTTCTAGCACAGTTGGTTCAATCGTAGGAAAGAAAGTTTTACCAACAATTTTCTTGATGCTGATAGAATGCCGGATTAATAACTCCGGGTTTTGCATCAAACTTGGCGATTATTGGCCACTTGGCGACGAATTTTGTGGCTTTCATAATAAAATGGTTGATATTAGAATTTTCAAGAATTTTGACGATAGGTCCATTAGGACACGACTTAAGGTGATCTTTCGAGAACTTCTCAGCCCTGTAACAGAAACTGTAAAAGACCGTGAGATTGAGATGGAGTCAGTCATTTTTCAGCTATAATATGTTGTTAAACAAGTTCTCTCCTTGAAAGTTTCGAGCTACTTGTCATTGTTGTACTGCTGGCATTCTGCGTTTTGCTGGATGTGCTGCTTTTATTGCATGTGTAGAACTTATATGTGTTTGGTCGGCTTGTTGTTTGATGTGCATTTGTGTTAATAAACGTTGTTATTTGTTATTGGAGTCTACTGACCATATCACAATGCATCCACTACTACCGTAGATTTTAAACTAATAATTTTGCATTATAGTATCAAATACAAACCCCTATTGCTGCTTACATTTAATTCAAACCTTGATATTACTTAGCAGAAGAAAGCTTTAGTTTGGCACCCGATTTTTTTATGCACTTTAGCTTGCTATTACTGTGCTTTTGGCCACCTAAGCCCTTGTAGCTAGTGATACTGTATTTTAATTTTACACCTTTTATTTCATTTTGGGCTATGCAACAATGTTTAACAGAAAGAATAAACTCTACATGTGCACCCAAATTTTTTATTTAGACATATTTTTCTTGCCAAATAGCGGATTATTATTTTATTTATCTGCATATTTTTGTCATTGACGATTGTTTTGATTTTCTAAACACATTCAGAAGTAAATTAATTTCATAAACCAAATCTTGCCAGAATTTCGGAAAAAGTGTATTTCTATTTTATTATCTTTCCGGATTTGTACAGCCTAATGATAAGTTAACTTAATCAAAACTCCTCACCCCAGATATATATCTATTGACACGAAGATGCAAAGAATAGCAAGTCTCAGAGTAATAGCATAAGAAGTTTACTAGCTTGAAGCCTTTCGTAATATGCTGGCAAAAAATTGATTCCACTGCTTGTGTAACTCCAAATTTATACGTTTACAGAACATTCAGAAATTATAAGGAAGTTTTCAGAGAGTTCTGGAAGCTTTCAGAGCATTAACAAAAAAAAGTCTTTAAGTCCAACTTCTAATATAATGCCGCTTGGCTGGGGTTCAAAACTCGATCTCGTGCGTCGCAAATGTACTTTAACTTTCAGCCATACTTACAGATCTTCCTTTTTGAGGCATTATTTCTTGAAATGTAAATAAGGTATGCGTATGATTAGACAAGTTCTGAATCGATTAAATTGTGCTGATTATAATCAGAATAAAGTTTTTCGATGAGTTTATTAGCGTATTTGCAATGATTGTGTAAAAGGTTTCACCCTTTTCACAATCATTGTATTATTTGTAAAAGGGGTATACAAACGTAATTTCTGAATTCATTTTGAAGCACCAAATGCGTAAACTTTCGTGATACGATGCTATTAACTGAAAAGTGTTTGCATTCGTTTGATTTATGAGAAAATTTGTAATCTCAGGAAGTTTCCAATTAAAGTAATTGCATGAGTGTAGTTGAAATAGTTTTACTAATTGTTTTTCTCGTAAATAGTTAACACAAAAGGCAGATAATGTTAATTCCATTGGTATTCCAGACTAAGAATTAATACGAAACTGTATTTAACTCAAATATTTTCCCATTTGTAATTTCTTTAAATGGAAAGGTAGCAGCAACTTACTCGATAAATTATAGAACAACAACAAATAAAGTGGAAAACTTTTGTTTTGCCTAATTCAGTTCCAAAGCATTCGATTGTACAAAGACCGATAAGTCTTTGGAGAAACAATCTCACTTTTTGCTTTAGTTCCTTCACAATGTATCAATTTTCCATTTATTTGATAGCATTTGTAATTTAATAAATGGATACGAATAAAATTAAATTAATCAAAATATATTTTATCATATGGATTTAAATAAATTAAAGCTGAATTTTTAGTGAAATATGAATAAAAGTTTATTTTTCAAGTTGAATACAATACGAATCCAATAATTTTCAGAATGTCTTAATAATTATGTTTTCATCAATCAAATGTCATTCTAAAGGAAAAATAAATTGCATTTCATTTGCAGTATTTATCTTCCCTTGCTCTCATTTCATTGTCTTTTTTCTCCGTTAATTAAAACCATCCTTTTCAAATCATGGTTTCTAGTTATGAACTTTCCCTCAGAAATGGCATCTGCAAAATAAAATTTTTAATGGAATTCAAAAGAAAAAAATAATAATTCTAGGAAAACTAGGCCAGGAATTCCTCCTTTTTGTATTTTTCTTTTCTTTTCCAGATTAGGAGCAGCATGAAAATTTGGCTTGTTCGATTTTATTATTTAGGATTTGATTATATTTAGCTACGTGTTTTTTTTCGAGCATTTCATGATATTTTATGGGAATCATGCAATTCTTTATCATTAAAATATCATGGAAATTGTTAAATCTAATAGTATTTAGGTTTCGTTCAATTAAGATATTCGACTACGTTTAACTAAGATTTCTTTCAATTAAGAATAGAGGAAATTTTTTGAAAAATTTAATTTTTTTTAAATACTATTTAAAACTATTGTTTTTAGATGTAATGTCAATTATAATACAAATACTACAAACACAACAAAATTACTTTAAAATATAAAATACTTTGAGAAGTTGGAAATTTAACCGAAATGGTTAACACTCTACACAAAATTGTAATGCAGTAATCCTATTTTTCTTTGCACACAAGTTATAGAATATAATGATAAATTACATAAACCAAAATCTAAGAAACATGTTGAGATTCAAGGAAGTTAGGGGTAAAAATATACATATATATGCATTTTTTTCCATACATTCACAACTTAATTTTTCTAGAAACAACAATAAAACTTTTGATTCATTTCATTGCCCATATTATTTGAGCCACGCTCTGAAATTTATATGTAAATACCTCTATTTATTTTTGAGATATCATGTTAACGGTGGATAATTTTTATGAAAATTATAATTGAGAAAAAAGACAAATTTTAGCTCAAAATTATGTGACCCTAGATAATATTTCAGATCTTCCTTTTCCTAGAAAAGATAAACTGTTTTGAAAAGAGGAAAGTCTGAAGTACAAGAAATAACAATGAAAAAGATGCCAATATGGTCAATAAGCAAGATGTAGGATTACTCTGGTCAGTGGGTGCCGGTTGAGAGCTTGCTATAAATATTCGATAAAATGAACTGGCATCCTCCCCCCTGGGTAAGGGAAATGAGGAGAAAGAGAGCACAATGAAACGAAAGCAAGAGAGTACTGAATATGAAAGTGGGGTTTAAAATGATTTTTTTAATTTAAGAATTTGTCATTTTTGTGCAAAATATTCGCATCTATTAGACTTACATCTTAAGGATTACATCAAGTTTGATCTTATCTTAAGGATTAATTAAACAAATTTGATTTTCTTCATTGAGAATGTAACACACAACAATTTTTACAAAAGCATACGAAACTACTTTCTGCATAAAGCCTTTCTGTGGCCACAGGTCTTTTGCAAGGTCTTTGGGTTCGTTATACTCACGTCTGCCATCTATCGGCATGAAAAGAAATACCTTCATATTTTGGGCCCTTACTACTCCGGTCATGTGATCTAGATACCCTAAATACAACAACTCTTTTTCGAATTACATATTTTTCTTGATTTTGAAAGTATCACAAATGTAAGATAAATATAATTCAGTAAAACAGCCCAATTGAATAAATTACTTTTTCGTCTTCTTTTTCCATCGCTCTTTCATTATTTTTTTTGGTTGCTTACAAAGATATGTGCTATATAGCAGGCTGCACGATATTTCGATCATAATAAGTAATATATTAAGGCTTTCATTCCTGTAACAGAAAAAGAGTTATTCCTTTCAAATTTTTGATAAATATGCAATAAGATAGCAACTTTAAGCATAAAGCTAAACATGTTTGAATGAAAGGCTACACATATTGGCAATTCTGAATAGGGCAGTTGTAATTGTGAATTCCATAAGTAATTGTATTTTATCTAAATACTATATGTTAATCAACTTCAGACTTGAAGCAAAATACATCCCTGAACAACACTACATTGCAGCCATTTACTACTTACTTGGCGGAAACATCATGTTTAGTGTTCACCTCTGAGGTATATATGGATGTATATTTCCATATTTTTGGGATGGAGGACTACAACTATAGGCGATTCTGAATAGAAAACTTTAATTGTGAACCTATTGTGTTATTTCTCACAGGAATACTATGTTGATTAAAAGTTGACCGTTGAAAAACAGTGTTCATTCCTAGAACAATTTGGACTCGATGCTCATAGCACAAGAGTCGTGTTCGGTATTCTTTTTTGTTGTATTTAAATGAAAAAATAAATTTAAATAATAAAAATAAATTTGAACAATATTTAATTAGATTTAAAATAAATTTAATAATTAATAATAAATTAATAATTTAAATAATAAATTTAAATTTAAGCAATATTTTAATATTATCAATTTATAATATTATTATTAATTTTATAATCATAATATACATAAATTTAAATAATATTGAACTCTTATAAGAGAATTCACATAAAGCAAAGTTAAACAGCAAAAAGGGAAAGAGATCGAAAACACAAACAAAAGAATAAAAAAAAATTAATTTGAAACTTATTTATGAAATCATTCTTTTATTTGGAAATTTCTGACGATTGAATTAAACTGGAGCAGGCAAAAAATGCTTTGATATTTTAATTAGCATAGACAGTTTCTCAAATACGAGAAGTTTAACGCTTTAAATAATTCTGAATTAAAAATATAAAGTGAAACATCATTTGAATACCTCATCTGAGATGACGTTTAAAGGAAAGCTAGAGCATGACCGTAAATTAATTCACATTTTTTCACTAATATTTGTTAATATTTTTGGAACGGGAAAGGAGTAAGAAAATTTATAATTTTTAACAAATGTCTGAATATCATTTCCAACAGAAAAATGCAACTGATATATTTTTCGATTTAACATATCGAAAGCGTCATTAAATATCCTTTGTAATAAAGATGTGTTTTATTTATATCTTCTAACTATATATTGAGACAAATAATTTTAAAACTAACTTAAAACTCAAAAAATTGTTTTTTAAAGATATAAATTATATTTCTGAAAGTTTTTTTTTATTTATCAATTTTTAAAAAATTAACTGCATATAGAGGTGTTTATCAAAAAAAATAGAAACACCTTGATTACTGATATAATAATTGAATATTATTTAAGCGTTTCTGATATCTTATACTGATATAAGAATTGAATATTATGTATGCGTTTGCATAAAACGTATTTTGATGCTAATTTTTTGGAACATTTGGTAAAACTCTTTCATGAAGAGTTTTCTCAATAAATGTGTGAAAATTCTGATCTTAAATAGTAAAAAGTTCGAAGCATCTCAGTTAAGGATTAATTTTATCTGAGATTCTCTTCATTTTATTGAAAGGGCAAACGTGGAAAATAAACGCCAACGAAAGAGTTTGGCTTGTCATATTTTTTCTTTTACCACCTGTTTGAAAACGTAATACAAAAATATAGTGCAAAGATCCAAAAGAAAATTTCTCTCTCTCTCTCTTTTTTTTTTAACTTTTAGGATCAAATATTTATCTAGAACCAAAAATACGAGAGCTAGTTTCCGCAGTAGTACACTATTGTTGAAAGATGGCAAATATTTTATGTTTGGATAAGAATTTAGGAAAGAGTTCTTACCTAAAACAACAAAGTGCTCTAGTAGAACTTTTTTTGTTTCCTTGGTTTCTCAGCAATTTAAGAAAACTTTTTTGAAAAAAGAAGCCTTAATTTTTTTCATATGAATAAAACAATGTTTTTTGTAAAGAGGATTATTGAAAAAAAGCTTTTATTTATTTACTTTACTGAAAATTTAACATTTAAACATTTAGACTTTAGCAGCATTTTAATGATTTAAGTTTTTTGTGGTTTCAAACTAGCTTGATGAAAGCTTGTTATTTAGCTGTTTACTTTTTGTTTGCTTTTTTATTTTGTTAATGTTGTTTAAAAAAACTACATTTGAAATAATTTTGAAAAATTTATTAAATCTTAAAAAATATTATTAAAACAATTAAAATAGGTATTGTTGAAATTTTTAAATATAAAAAAATTAAAGATAATTCATAAAAAATATTTAAAATAAAATTGATATAACAAAAAATGTAATTTGGGAATCTTAAAGTGATGTAAAAAAAATTTTCTGTGCTAATATGTACAGAAGTAAAACGCTAGAAATTCAGTTAATTTTTTTATAAAATATCTATTTAAAATCTCCAAAACCCATACTAAGTCGGCCCTTATTTTTCAAAAGTATAAGTACTAGCCGAATTCGGAATTTCAGGTACAATGGTCTACCCATCACAACATTGTAATCTACTTTTAAAACACGCAATTTACAAAAAACTTATCAGCCTAAATTACGTTTCAACATTTTTTTTAAAAAAAATTCCTATTTAAGGTCATTTCAAGAACCAAGATAGCAGGCGTAGAATCAGTCACTTTGTGCCAACTTTTATATTTGGCGAGATAAATATGTGAATTACTAAATAACCCCATCTGGAATTATCGTTGAATAAGCGTCAAATATACACTACAAAACATCTACGTCAGCTTTCGTTTCCAAGGACATTTAAGAATCAACGTTTTTCAATGATAGAAAGGAAAAGTTAAACAATCAATATAATTTGCATATTTTAAGGATGTGAATTCGATGAAAATTAGCATTTAATATTCAGGAAGTGGCGTCAAACGGTACAGGATATCTAATAGGAATTCATGACTGTATTGATTATGTTGAGCAGCAAATGAAATAAACATTTATTATAAAAAAGAGGTTAAATATACTGCTGAAAATTAATGGCAACAGAAATAGATTCTAAAGATAATTTAAATACGAACTTTGAATTTATATCTACATATTAAATTATTTGGTTTCTGTAATGCGAATCTTAAAAGAGTTTCTTCCGATACAGCATAAGTTCTTTCCTGAGAAATTTCTGAAGATTAAATTAAACTAGGCAGGCAAGAAGTACACAACCATTTAATTAACATAGCTGTTTTCTCAAACACGAAGTTTAGCGCTCAAGTTTTAAATAATTCTGAATTAAAATTATAAAGTGAAACATCATTTGAATATCTCAATATTTGAATATCTGGGATGCCGTTTAAAGAAAAGCGAGAGCATCCCCGTAAATTAATTTACATTTTTGTCACTAATATTTGTTAATGTTTTTGGAACGGGAAAGGAATAAGAAAATTTATAATTTTTTTAACAAATTTCTGATCAGCATTTCCAACAGAAAAATAGAGCTGATATATTTTTCATTTTAACATATCGTAGGCGTCATTAAATCTCCTTTATAATAAATTTGTGTTAAAATTAAATTTTATTTGTGTTATTTATTTATATCTTCTAAACATATATTGAGACAAATAATTTTAAAACTATCTTAAAACTAAAAAAGTTGCTTTTTAAAGATGGATAGGTAGGTAGGGTTTATTGCCACAAGAGCCATTTGTGGCCATGCTGCGCACGTCATATAGTTTAAAACTATATTAAATGAATTCAATCAATGAATTATAAATTAATTCGGATTGAGAAAATTGTAAGAAATATAACCAGTGTAACAATCAGCTGATAAAATATAAAAATTTCTGAATCACAGAAAAAAATAATTTTGAAACAAATTAAAATTGCGAGTTAATGATACAACTCCATAATGAAACGCTAAAAGACATTAAAGGTTGAAAAGCAGCTAGATGGAAGTAAAAAGATGAATCGCTTTTTAAAAATGTAAAAATATTTGGGTGGTATTTCACGCCCACCAAGTCAGACTTGTGAATGATTTATTGAAAAAGTTGACACGATAGAAATGGCACATAAAGCGTTCAATTAAAATACGCTTAATTCTTAGATCAAAGTGACATGTCTGGCACATTGGCGCTCTTTCGCCAAAGATCAAATGTTAATGAATACATCGCCTATGTCCTATACGGATGCGTGCTAGCTTGACGTCTAACGCATATATAGGAAGAGGTGACCACATTGCAATGGTTACTTTTTAAAGATATAAATTATATTTCTGTAAATTATTTTTATTAGTTTTAATTTAAAAAAAATTAACTTTGACAACTACTTACTGGTGGTTATCAAATTAATTTAAATATCTTAGATTAATAAAGAATTCTTCATTGGTAAGTTATAGGGCCGCCTTTGGCAAGTAATACAGCACGGATTCGCCTAGCAATCGATTCCCATTAATGCGGAATAGTGTTCTGAGAAATATTGTACAGTAAAATCTCTTTATTTACGGGGTATATGTTCCATAAATATGCCGCGAATACAGAAACCGTGAATACGGAATGGTAATTTATGTGGGATTATAGGGGATACGTTCCTAGGTGAGAATATATATATATATATATATATATATATATATATATATATATATATATATATATATATAATCAAAAATCAATTTAATTGAAGTGTTTGAACATTTTGAATAACTATCTTTAGGCTTAGGCAATGATTTGAAGAATTTTGTAATTCTCTCTTGCTTGGCAGTTTTTAAAAGTTCATTCAATTCAGAGTGATACGCAGTAGTCGCATTAGCAATTTGCCTCTTAAAAATAAGACTTCGTTCCATAGACGGATCAATGTTCATCACTAAGATTTTTCAAATGAATCAAATGCACGTTTCCAGTGCTGGTTGAAGCCTCTTGCTCAATGGACTGTGAATTTAACATTTCCTCCAAGTCAGATTCAGTCAGATCTTCATCTTGCGATTCAAGCAATTCCTGAATGATTCTATCTGTTCGAACCCATCTCGTCCTATTCCATTCGCGATTTCGGCTATGTTTGCAGTTTTCATTTAACAACATACTTTAGACAAAGTTGTAGTAAGATCTATTTTACTTTTTTATTAGTCCATTTGATGGCATTTACAAACGATAATGGGTTGGATACCTATTGGAATCCTTTTATTATTATGTACGTACTTATTAGATCCGCGAATATAGAAATTGTGTCGCATTTTTTTAAATCCGCAAATAGTGAAAACGCGAATAAGGAGCTTTTAATGTACTAAGCTTGTGCATGATATCATGACTTGAGACACCGTACCTCTAGAGCCGCCTAATAGTTGGGATGTTTCGGTTATACTTGCTCCAACTAAACTCTCTCCTATAATTTTGGATGTCTGGAAATCTGAGAGGTTTGACATTTTACGCTTTTGAAAAAAATCCAAGAAGGACAGAACTTCAATAAAGCTAACGCATACTACCAGAATATATACATTGCTATTTATAAAAAAACTGGTGGCTATTACTGTATTTTAAGACTTACGAAGTGCAGTCAAAACTATCACTTATATTCACAGGTGTTTCCATTTTTTAAATTATATATTATACCACCTGTACACTATTGTATATAATTATATTTCCACAATCTGTGCAATATATGACACAGTTTTTATTCTTGTAATGCAATTTAAGCTATTCTTGCTTTATATATATATATATATTAATTTACATACACACACACAATAATGTATCTAAATTAAATCCTAATTCCCTAATTTTTATCTTAATCTAGCCCATATTAACGCTTTACTAAGATGGTTTCTTATTTTCTGAACCTGTTTCCCCTTTTTAAATTGATTAATTCGGCACAAGCTATGTAGAACTGTTTCAATCAACGGATTCCCCATTCTGAGTAAAGGGATAAAAATATTTAATGATTGCTATATTCTTTTAAAAAAACCTAAATTCCTTTCCTAAATCAAAGGGTGTCAAATAAATCCTCATCAAAATTTCATGGTATAAAATCACCGAAGAAAATTTTTCGCTTTATTCTACTCTTGTACAGCTTGTGACCGGACGTCTTTGCTTCTTGTACATAAATTATGCCTCCCAGAATGAAATAATATGAAGTTTTAAAATTTTCCAAAGTGTATTTTATCTTCAGCCACATAATATAATATACACTTTATCTGGTGTGTATTGTGTATTTTACTTAAACAGAGTTAAAAGCCCAAAATATAAATAAGTGAAATTATAGAAATATAATAATAATAATCCTTTCATATCATGGTATGTTTTAATGAAATTTTATTTAAATCTATGTTGATATGGATAAGGCCCACACGATATGTTTTGTTAATTTTATGAAACTATACTTCTGAAAATAATATAATTAATGCAAAATAAAATTCACTATTTCTAAAAATAGTAAAATAAATTTCATTTAACATATATAATTTTGCTGACATCTTTACAAAAAAAAAGAAATCGGATAGATGTTAACAATGTTATGTAGAAATCTGATATTACTATATTATTTCATTTTTATCATTTTATTATTGTAAGAAATATTCTGAATAAGTCGGAAATCCAATATTCTTTGAAACAAATGTCTTGGGATAAATGATTTTTTTTCTGATCCAAACGTTGTGGATTTATATATGGGAATTCGAAATTTTTTCTTTCTTGAGCTTAACAAATAGTTTTTTCAAAGCGAAACTTTACTTTACTTTTATTTCCCTAAAAAGTCAATGATGAAGTATTACTTTTTAAATAACGTAGTATTAAAAGCGAAATTAATGTTAGTGTCCAAATATTTCATTTTGAGATTTTGACGAATCAGTACATTTTAGATCACCGAATCCGAATAACAGATATTCGAAATAACGTTTGTTTGGGAACACGTGACTCAAAAACATTTGAATAAGAGAATGAAATGTTATGTTAGATCTTTATTGCAAATTTGCATGTTTCTATACATTTTTAGACCAAATCCGTTCACAAAAAGTGTACGAGTCCATTTGTTCGAATGAACGTAAACACGATAACCATAAAATACACTATATCTATGCAACAAATAAAATTATACGTGCAAGTATAACACCTAAATTGTAAATCAGTATCACAAATTACCTGAAACCCATCAAGACATTAGTCGCCGCTCGCCAACATAAATAAAAAATTCAGTGAATGAAACATAAGGTTTGTGGTCTTGTTACTAAAATTGTAATTCTTCGCCATATTTTGGTTTTATTCTTTCGGGAAAAAAATCGCATTCAAGATATATATTTGGTTTTTCTTACAACAGAAGCAGAAAACTCTTATATAAACAGAGATCTGAAAATAAAAGTCTGAGCATTCGTGACGTTCACATGCCGAAAATCTATGATGTTATAAACGGAAGAGGAAGAATAATACTATATTAAATAATATCCTAGAAAGTTTTTGGAAGGATCATTCCAGTTTATGTACTGACAGAAAATAATTTCATTACTGACAATGAATTCTTTTACAGATAAAACTACGAAGTCCAACAAATATTTTTTCTCGAAAGACTCAAGAGTTTTTTTGTCTATAATTATAATTTAAATTTTCTTTTTATATATTTTTAGATTATTTTTCGTTTTATTAAAAATTACTGAGTGAAGAAAATGCCTTTTTAATCTACTTTGTGTGTGTGTGTGTGTGTATAAAAGTTATAAAATTTACATAAAGTACAATTTAAGTGATTTTTATCTACGCATTATTTAAAAAGAGGTAACTGAATTTAAAAGTACTATTTTTCTAAAATTTCAAGAAAACAAAAGTCTGTTACGATATAGTTAGGAATTTTTCGATATTCTATAGTAAATATTATCTTAAATGCAGTAAAAATGATTTAAAAACCCCTTTTTTTCGGTCTTTATAGAGTCATTAATTTTCTGCATAAATATCCAGAGTTGTTTCCTAACAAAATATTTATTTAATAGTTAATATTTTACTAAAAGTTAAGTCACAAAATAAAATTTAATGTCTGAATAATAGAATTATGAATTTAGTATTAAGAAAGGCGAAAATCAAAATTAAACCAAGCTCACTTAAGAAATATTGTCTTATGATTAAAAATTTCCTTTGTATATATTTTTTAAAAATTTAGTGTATAATTCTGCAACCAGCAGGCTCTTTTATCTCTGGCAAGTCTAATTTTCAAATATAGCATTTAAAATTATGTTTCTATGCAATATATTTATTAATATTATTATCTACTATATTTAGTTATTGCAATATGTATGTATTTCAACTATAATCTGGTCAAAATTATAAACATTTTAAACTCTTGAATTTTCATTTAAGGTGGAATATTTTATTGTGTTCATTAAAAGAAACCTGAGTTTTCATCATACAACTTCTACATTCAAAAAATTTATCTTTTTTTATGTTATCTCAGTAAGATTCTTTAGAATTCTTGAACTTTCTTTATTTGAAGATATTTTTGAGTATTCAAAATTAATATGCAGCTTAAACAGTGAACAAATATATAAATTTAACAAATCTCAAAAGTATCTAAAAATGTAATAATAAAACCATGAACCAAAAACCATTTATGCAATTTGTTTAGTATTTTTAAGTTTTTATTTTCACATGCACAAAGGCAGACAACTAAGTTTCCTATTATGTATTTCCAAAGAAACTTTTTTCAAAAGAATATTCGTTCAGTGTACAACAAATTTAATCATTCAATGCCTTGCGTTTTCGGAATTATTATGCTCACAAGCAAGCAGACACACACACATATATATACAGTAAAAGCTTCTTATTCGCGCTTCCTTCATTCGCGTTTTCACTATTCGCGGATTTAAAAAATGCAACCCAATTCCTATATACGCGGCTAAATTTCTTTATCCGTGGATCTAATAAGTACATACATAATAATAAAAGGGTTACAATAGGTATCCAACCCAATATCCTTTGTAAATGCCATCAAATGCACTAATAAAAAAAGTAAAATAGATCTTATTGCAACTTTGTCCAAAGTATGTTGTTAAATGCAAACTGTAAACATAGCCGAAATCGCGAATGGAATAAGGCGAGACGGGTTCGAACAGATAGAATCAAGTGAAATTTAGGAATTGCTTGAATTTCAAGATGAATAACTGACTTAAACCGACTTGGTGGAAATGTGGAATTCATAGCCCATTGAAGTAGAGGCTCCAATAAGCACTGGAAACGTGACATTTAATTTGAAAAATCGTAGTGAAGGTTTAAGAATGGCAAATGAGCTTTACGATTTCTTTATGAACGTCTATGGAACGAACTCTTATTTTCAAGAGGCAAATTGCTAATGCGACTGCTGCGTATCAGTGTGAATCGAAGGAATTTGTAAAAACTGCCAAGCAAGAGAAAATTACAAAATTTTTCAAACCATTGCCTAAGCTTTAAGAAAATTAATCAAAATGTTCAAAAACTTCAATTAAATTGATTATTTTATATATTTTTTATTTTTATTTTGTCACCTAGGAACGTATCCCCTATAATCCCACATAAATTACCATTCCGTATTCACGGTTTGTGTATGCACGGCATATTTATGGAACATAAACTCTGCGAATAAAGATCTTTTACTGTACACATTTATCTGAAAGACGAAGTTTCAGCAAAACATCAGTGGAATATTATTTAGGATAATTTCTTTCCTTCTTCTTTAAATATCATAGCTGAAAGTAAAAATTGTGCATATTTTACGAAATACAGATTTTTTTCTTCTTCAACGCAAAGCTTAGAATTTTTTCTTAATTCGTACACCATTTTATATATAGATTTTTTTCTAATGCTCTAGTGTTTTTTAAAACAATTTATCATATTTTTCCAATTTTGTTAACGCAACAACAACGTTAGTTTCACATTAATTAAGAGAGCCTCAGAATGATTTAAAAAAAATATTTTGTGTAAAACTACATTAAAAAGAATAAAAAGCAAATGAAGCAGAATATAAAGTATTTTTGTGCTAGTTTCTTTATTTCGAACTTTTAATAAAAATTCGCTTCTTTTACCATTTACAACTTAAAAAACTGTTACTGTTGAGAACTTAATAAGAAAATTAGCTTGCTTTTGTTTATAATTAATCATTCAAGATTCCTTCTAAAAAGCTGAAATTGCAATCATGCATGGTCGATGATAATTTAAAGTTAGATGCTAAAGTTATCTGGATAAACTAATTTCTTTAGCTAGTAATAATAAATAAAAAGTAATAATTAAAAAAAGTAATAATTAATAAAATGCTTGAGTAACAGAGAAATATTATATAATTTTTACGAATATTTTTAACACACTAAAATTTTAATTATTCGACACAGTATTTTAAATTTCCGTTATGAAAAAAAATAATTCAAATCATTCTATAGTACAGATGGAACCAAAGTTTTCGTATGTAGTTACATATTTTGTTATAATTTCTTACCAGGAAAGAGTTTTTTAGAATTTTCATTACTTATTTCATTTTTAAAAAAATCTAATTTGTATTTTTAAGTTTTCTCTTAACAACTTCGAAGCTTATTGCTGCACAATACCCGATTTTACAACATTTTAAAACTAAAAAAACAATTTCGGCTTTAGGCTTACTAAATTAGGCTTACTTTTTCGGCTTACTAAAACAAACAGTTTTAGTTAAATATATACTTATTCTCTAAATATAATTTTTTTAATATGTAAATAAATTTGAAAATTATTTTCGTTGTTTTCGTAACTGCTCGAGTTATATTAAATCAAGCATAAATTAAAACTAAATTCCTCGATTTGATACCTATATACACTGATGGAAAAAAAATCCCAACACTAGGAAGGAGCTGTGCTAGATAAACGAAATTTGGTAGACGTGTTTATACATCTGAAAGATGACGTCGATTCAAATTTCGAGCTACGCTGTAAGGTTCGTGATCGTTATTTACAGTTGAGATTTGACGTAGGGGTTAATGTTAGTCAAGGATGCCTCTGAGAAGACGAAGAAGCCATTATCAACAGCTCACTGAGTTTGGACGAAGTCGTGTTGTAGGGCTAAGAGAAGGTGGGTTTTCTTTCCGTGATATTGCTGAAAGACTTGGCAGGAATGTATCCACTGTGCATGAGTATTGGCGGCAGTGGTCAAGGGAAGGTACTGCCTCAAGAAAACCAGGTTCCGGGCGGCCACGTGGTACTACTGAGAGGGAAGACCGTTGTATTCGGCGTATGGCTGTGGTTAATCGTACTGCGTGTGCAGCTGAAATTCGAGCTGCAGTTGGCACCACAGTGACACAACGAACTATTCCAAATCGGTTACTTCAAGGACAGCTCCGAGCCAGACGCCCAGTACAGTGCGTTTCCACTGACTCCAAACCACTGCCGTTTGCGACGTGAGTGGTGTCAGGCTAGAGCTCATTGGAGGACGGAGTGGAGATATGTTGTGTTTTCTGATGAAAGTCGGTTCTGCCTTGGTCGTAGTGATAGCCGTTTGTTGGTTAGAAGGAGGCCAAGTGAACGCCTGCTAGTGACCTCTCTGCGGCCTAGACACACAGGGCCTACTCCTGGAGTTATGGTTTGGGGAGCAATTTCGTATGACAGCAGAAGCACTCTCGTGGTTATCCCAAATTTGTACGTCAGTCTAGTGATACAACCTGTTGTGCTGCCATTCTTGAACAGCATTCAAGGGGGTGTTTTCCAACAGGATAACGCTCGTCCTCATACCGCTGTTGTAACCCAACATGCTCTACAGAGTGTCGACATGTTGCCTTGGCCTGCTAGATCACCAGATCTTTCTCCAATCGAGCATGTATGGGACATCATTGGACGACAACTCCAGCGTCATCCACAACCAGCATTAACCGTCCCTGCATTGACCGCCCAAGTGCAACAGGCATATAACTCCATCCCACAAACTGATATCCGACACCTGTACGACACAATACATGCATGTTTGCATGCTTGCATTCAAAATTCTGGCGGTTACACCGGTTACTAATGTACCAACATTTCACATTTGAAATGGCTCTTCTCGCCAATGGCTCTACCTGTGATCTTGAAACTTTAATCAATTAAATATGTTACCTAGATAAATGTGTTCCTAAAATTTCATTAGTGTACATTAATTTTTTTTTTGGTTTTGGGATTTTTTTTCCCATCAGCGTATTTACCATCTTGTTGACAAATTATACGTAGAAAATATCCTTCTCATCAAAATACTCAAACTCGATATTCTGACGAATTTACATATTTCAGATCTGCCTTAGTCCGAAAAACAAAAATCGACACTTTTTTTCTTTCTATCGGGTTTTTTGTCATGATAACTCAAAAACAATTTGACCAAGATGAACGATGATGAGGTTTTGCATCTGAAATGTCAAACCATGACACATGTTGTGCGAAACATGTCTAAAAATGACGTATCAATCTGCATTTCCACATATATATAATGCAATAACTCAAAACAGAACCACTCAAATAAATGAAATTTGTTACTTATTTTGCAATAATTTCTTGTCAGGAAAGAGTTTTTCAGATTTTTTATTAAGTGTTACCTTTTTTTACAAAATGAAATTAGTATCTCTATAACTTTGTATCTTTATAATTAGAATTTAATATCTTTATAATTAGTTTTAACTTTAGGACATTGATGCTCATTGTTGCATAATATCTCCTGTTAGAACACTTTGAAATTCAAAAAATTGTATTCCAGAAATAATGTCATGTGATCTTGAGTCATTATTACATAATCTGTCATGTGATCATGTGATCTTGAGACAACTTGCATTTTTGAGACAAGCTCTAATTTTAATCCGTCTAAGAAAAAGATTTAAAAATGCAAATTTGCTTATTTTTCCTAAACTAAGAAGTACAAATTTGCCATGTAAAACATGAATGCTTAAATTATATAAATATATATTAGCGAGAAAAAAAAAACGCTAAATGGAAAAAAATGCTAAAAAAACATTGGAATTAAAATTAAATCAAACAGGAAGAAAATCCGGCCTGGAGATTTTTTTAAGGATCACCCTCAGACAGGGATTCAAATCTCTGCCTGATCCGGATTCTTTTTTTCTATTTGATTTAATTTTGATTCCAATGTTTTCCTCTTAACATGGCTTTTTTTCCTCATTTATCTAAATTCATCTGTATATTAGTAGAAGCTGGGTTTGCGCTCACTAAATGCAACGATGCCATTTTTGAAAAAAATTTTAATTCTTAATTTTGTTCGAATCCGAAATAATTTTAGTTTCGATTCCAATATTTAGTTTCGTTTCCGAAAAATCGTTTTCGAACTCGATTTTAGGTTTGTTTCCAAAATGATTTTAATACAGGTTTGTTTCATAAATAGTTTTCAATTTCATTTTGCTTATATTTCGGTTTACTTTTGTAGTTTAATTCCGAAATAAATTTTTGTTCCGATTCCGATATAATTTAGTTTCCTTTCCAAAATCATTTTTCGTGTCGTTTCCGAAATTTAATGTTGTGTCCAACTAATACACTAGTCCCAATTAATTTTTAGCGTAGGGTCCGATATAATTTGAGATGACTTCAGAAAATCGGTTTTAATTTCTTAACTCCTTTATTGTAGATTACTTAAGAGCACTCATGATAATGACGACTTTGCAGAAGATCTTAAATTTTATTCTGGAAGAGGGAATGACATCTTTATTGTGGAATCGAGGGACTTTTAATAGGTCATTGCGTGCTGATTTTCAAAATGACAATTAAAAACATTTTCTAATGAAATTATTTAACCATTCAGCTAACTTGTATGCCAATCAAATAAAGGTATAATCTTAAGATATTCACCAACGTTAAAAATGAGCTTTTTTACCAAAAAAACACAATTTGTTTTAAAAATTTATGAGAGCGTGCCCTTTTAGTTTCCCAAAATTATTCCCATCTTAACTATGTAATAATTAGAAATTATTTTAAAAACATTTAAATTGAGTTCAGCAGCTGAAAACGGATCTGTAAATAGTAACTAAGCCTTTTTCATAATTTTTATTTAGATTGTTTGAAAACTGTTTTTCTATATTTCATTCTTTTTATCTCATAAATTATTGATATTGTTTTCGCGTATTTTTTAATTTGTTTTTTGTTTTGATGGCATTATACAAAATTAAGATAATTCAAAATCATTAAAATATTTCTTTTTTCTGCTGATGCTCATGATAATAAAGGCATAGAAAACCTTTAAATACTATATATGATAAACAGTAACTAATTACATTATCAATTACTATTTACCATAACTGTTATATACTGTTTATTAGTTAACATACATTATTAAATTATGAAAACTAAACTATTTTCAAGCTTTTCTAATACCAGTACAGGATATACAAATTATTTAGTTTGAAGTAAAAATTTTATGAAAATTCGAAACTGCGAACTCTGAAATTTTTTCGACAAAAAAAAAAGGTAATAGCCTATAAATTTTTTAGTCTTATTTGAAAATAAAAGCATAAATTCTTATCTAATTTTTCCTGAAATATAGGATTTTTTTAAAAAACATGCATTTGCAAATTTATTACTACCACTAAACTGCACAATGACTAAATTGCTATAAAAATATTAGTCTGAAATTTTCCATATGTATAGCTTATAAGATTTTCTAAGGAATGAATCGAAATATCAGTGCAATCAGGATTTTACTTTACTTATACTAACGGCCCATTTTAAAGCAACACTAGGACTAATTTGCGACGAACGTTGCTTTTTTGAACCCTTGTCAGACGAAGAGGATGACACCTGAGTTGGGACCCTCTTTGCCAGACTTCCACACCATACCAGTGGGAGAACGTAGAGCCCCGACGGATTTAACGAGCACAGACCCGCTTACACTGCTGTTCTTCGGTGTAATCAAGACATAAAACTGAAACCTTCCAGTTCCGTAACCGAGACCTTACCACCAGACCACAGCAGACTATAGTTTTCTCCAAGGAATGAACTAAAAGCGTATGGCTCTAATTATAAATAAAAATTTTGAAACGAATCGATTTATCATGCAATTTTTAGTAAATTTTTGACGTTATTGTTCACACAATAAGCTGTAAAGTAGAAACTCTAAGTTTTGAAAAAATAACAAATTTCCATGACAATCTAGGATTCTAAATGAAAGCTCTTGTAATTTGCATGCATTTGGAGTCATTATCAAGTCATTAGTCAATACATTAATGATTGTATTGTATATCGAAAACCATACCATTCTGTTGATATTTTTTAGTTTTAAAATGTACAAAAAATGATCAAACATAGGACATAGATCTAAATTTTCTCCAATAGTTAAAGAAAACTGAATTAAAAATATTTTTATATGTTCTTTTACATTTCTACATAAATGTTATTTAAAAATAAAAATATCATTGCTTCAAATATCATTATTTAATAGAACTTAGCATTAAGGCATTTGAACTTAGTCAGATATCTTAAATGACCAATCAATTTAAATGATAAGATAATCAAAAGAATTATTCCCAAAGCTATTCAATGCACAAAAATTCCACTTTTGCGATTACTTAAAACGACCATTTTGTATTCCCTAATAACTCAGTATAATGTATTTGATAGAAAATCAAACGAAAAACATTTGAAATATCCCTCCTTTTTTTTCTTCCCATTTTTTTTAAAGTGGAGTCTTCTTCAGTTTCGTTCCTTAAGTAGCCTCTATTAATCTGATCGTTATGGTAATGGATTATTTAAGCAGTCATGATCGCATATAATAAACTTGATTTGTCATTATGAAGACTGCCGATAGGATCCTTCCTTTAATGACACGGGGAAAATGTGTTTCTGAAGCAAATTTCTCATATCGAGATATTTCGTTTAGCTGCAGCATCAGCTTTTTTAAACTTTCATCATTTCCTTAACAAAGTATATTTTTAAATGGAAATACATTCATAAATTTAATCATAATGATGTAATCTATTCCAAATTTCTTCTATCTATTTCTTTCTTCTCTTAATATAATTTATCAGTTTACCTTCCACTGACTAAAAACAAACAAAATCACTTAATAAGTAATCTTAATGCTATATTAAAGTCGTGTCAATTTTCTGACATAGAATTGAAATGCTGCAAGCAAGACGTTGAAAAATAGTGACAAGCAATAAATAATACTTTCAGTAACAAGTTTTTTAAAAAAGAAACTATAAATTTTCATAATAAACATCGAGAGCTTATTCAAAATTCCAATGAATTGTATATTTTTTTCATAATCTTGCATATTATGATCATTGCTCGCTCAGCAGAAATTAATTCTGACCAGCACGATACGGCTAAATTCAATGCGAGCGCTAAAGTTTAATACTCATATATCCTGATCAATCTGAAGGTTAAGAACCTTCAGTGAAAAGTCTTTGTAAAATATTGTTACGGATTTCCTATCCTTATACTAATCCGTCAAGTACTTTTACTCGTATGGTGGGTGTGTACAATGTGAGAAGAGATGAACACACAGAATGATCAGTCCTTTAGTAGACGATACAGCACAGACAACGTTTATTTCCTGACGAAAACAGGACAGTGCACAGACAACAATTATGTACAAATCACAACTAAATACAGCCGAGAATCTTTAAGGGATTCTGTCTACACTCATGTAGGTCTCTCTCGAACAGGCTGAAACTACTCCTCCGTCACTTCTTGACTTCGCTGCCGTCTCATTACTTCTCACAACGAGACTACTCCTCAGTTCAGAACAGCTCAGTTCCCGGCGACGACACATCGGGTTACGACACAAGACACAGGCTTCATTTAGAGATCCAGCAGTTTTCCGTGCAGGACCTCTCTATTTAGGTCTACTCGGTCGACACCGCCGTACTTCGTTCAGCTTCCAAGACCTCTCTATTCATGTCTTCTCGATTCAACTTTTCCGCACTTCTTCTCGATTGTCTTCTCCACTCTCGCACTTCTTCAGTTGTCTTCTCCTTGATTCCTCAGACTGGCTGCCTTACGGAAGGCGGGGCTGAAAGCCTTCTGGACCAATCAGGAACATTCTAGATGTTATCTCGGCTCCTAATCGACGGATCGGGAACATTCTCAATTTTTCGGGTATTATCCCTTTTGCCGCAAAAGTCACCAAATTCGTCACCAAGGCGCCAAATGGTCGCCAAGCCCTGGGACCTTTTATGTCACTCTCGACACCATTTAATGCTGATTACTGTAAAATTTTCTTCCTTGCGATGACAGTCTTAGAGTGGTAAAGCAAAACTACATATTCGTATTCCACCATCAGCAGCACTCCGCCATCTTAAAATTGGAAATCTTTTTCCCCCCAGATTTTTCCGTGTTAAATGCTAATTTTGTTAACTTCCAAATATTATAATTTTTGCAGTTAACATATTCATTAATTGATCAATCCCTCTAAGATGGGGATTACTCTAATCACTCATTAATAGTTTTATGTCGTTTGAATTTATAAATACAGAACTTCAGAAACAGCTAAATTTATTAATTAGAAAGTTAAAAAAGTTAGTTTATTAAGTTACCGTGAAAGTTTATTAAGTAATTTTTAAAAAATACTCCTGGGAATTTAGTATTTTAAACAAGAAAAATTCTTGACTTCTGCTATCAAAACTTAATGACTTAAGAAGTTTCGATATTCATAAATTTAAGTTAATCATTAGCCGTCTCGAAGAAGTGTTGTAGGTTGATTGAATTGTCTTATTTTTTTTCTTCCCTGTTATCGCTTACAGCAGTGAAATCTACAGCTTTATAGGACAGAGAATTTTAAATTCAAATGCAAGAGAAATTTTTAAGTAAATTAAACTTTTTGGGTAATATTAGTAAGTCAAAAAAAATTTCATTTACGCCTTTAAGAAATTTGAAATCTGTGATATTTTCAGCAATTCTTTTAATGACAAAAGCTGGATTAAAGGATATTGTTGTGGATTTCCTATCCCTCGGGTTCGTTTATGTGTATGGTGGGCGAATAATATGAGATAAACAATGAAGAATCCTTCAGTAGGAAACATAACGACGACGTTTATTTACAGGTAGACAGGACAGCACAAAGGCAACAAATATTTACATACAACTATAAACAGCCGAGACAAATATACAGAACACCACACTACAGCAGTGTACAGTAGTTCACAAGTAGAACTCCAGCAGTGACAATGTCCACAGCACATAAAGCAGACAGACAGGATTCAGCAGGAGAGGGGATCCTCGAAGCTTTGCTCTACACTCTCTCCAGACGACTGAAACTTCCGCTGTCTCTTCAAGCTTTCACTGCTGACTCATTACTTCGCACAACCCAACTCACTACACAATGGGCCAAGACAAATGACACAATAGAATACGGCACATGGCGATTCAGCACTCCACCATTACTTCGGTATTCTCGGTGACTCCCGGATACTATTCACCACTGTCCAATTCACCTCTATACAGTTCGGGACTAATCGAAGTCGAAATCCAATTCAAGACCAAGAGTCAGGACTCCATGATTGACTACGACACAATTCAGGACCACTCGCCAGGACTATTACTGTAGTGGAAGCTTTATAAGCCAGATAACATACTCAAGACTGAGTGATCACTTTTAGTCTTGTGGTCATGTCATCTGGCTACCATCCGTAAGGTCCGAGGTTCGATGCTCCCTATCGCAAATAGCAACATTATTTATCGCCAATTTTTTATTTGCTGGTTATTTATCAGTTTGATTCAATTTTATTTGGCTGATTATTTATCGCCATTATTTTTTTTAATCGGCTGATTATTTATCGCCATTTTTTTATTTTAATACTTTTCGGGTAGAGGGCGCCACAACAGCAGATCAGAAGGTTGCGTGTACAGATCACGTCCGGGTCATAAAGCTTCTGGTCTATCTGGCTCATAAAGCTTCCACTACATTACTACTCTGTAGGCGACTCTATTCCTCGAATCAGGAACACCAATTCAAGACCTCTCAATTCAGGTCTACTCGACTGAGTATTCACCTTAAAAGAGCTAGCCTTTTATAGTTCCGGAAGGTGGGGCTAGAAGCCCCTGGACTAATCAGAGCGTATGGATATATTTCTGTTCCCAATGGATGGATAGATAAAATTCTCGATGTTTCGGGTATTATCCATTTTGTCACCAAATAGTTGCCAAAGTCTGGGATCACTGACGCGACATCCAGTAGCATCCAGTAGAAATTACTGTAAATCATTTTTTCTTATAACACTATCCGCCCTGGGAAGCAAAATTACAGGTTCGTAACAATATTCTTTCTGTTATTCGATGTATTTTTTTCGAATTGAACTATACACACTTTTGTAGCAGCTTAGAAATATATTATTGGGCCACAATTGGATTATTCACAATCTATAATATTAATTACGCATATAGATGTAATATAAATGCTAAAATGGAAGTTCCCTTAAAAATGATAGTTTATATTGCTAGTTATATTATCTAACAAACAGCATACGAATTACCAGTGAAATTAGTAGCTTTATTTCAGTTGATAGGTAGTTTCGTTTATGGCTTCTAGAAAATAACACGGTTTTTTATGTATTCGAATACAGTTAAGCATTAGTAATAATTAATTATGGGATCGTCATTAAGTTCAATGAACTGTAGTTTTCAATTTTTATTATGTAAAATTAACGAGCAGAACCAGAAATTTGTTTATGAACGCTCATATAGAGATCGTTGAGAAATTTGTAAAATCAAAATCTGTTAAGTACAGTAAAGGGTTTTATTAAAGATGGAGGGGAAAATTTTCAATCCTTAATAAAGGTATTATATTGAATAGCATGATGCAATACTTTCTCCTCGAAATAGTTTGAAGTTATTTACAACACTCAATTTCATAATTCCCCCCCCCTTTTATTTTGCATTTAGCAATATGTGCTTTCTTTTCTATACATAGATCACTATTTGTTCCAGTCTTATTTTAATAATTAATTTTACTTGTGTATTTTAGAATATCCAGTCAATACTGAGAAAGTCCCACAGCTTGAAATTAATATCTTTAAGAATACCTACCTTTACATCTCAAGTATATTATTATATTATATTATATTTAGAGAGAGAGAGAGTACTCTTACAATGCCCAAGAGTTTTTGTATCACATTTATTTCGCGGCAATCGTACCCAAGATATTATTAGCAGAATAACAATTTTTCTGTCTATTACACATTATTTTAGTATAATAATCTTCTTAATTATAATAGTTGTTACTAAACATATTCAGAAGACATTGGAATTAATTGTATTCATAAAACGCTCTGAAAAGTTTTGAGAAGTTTTTATCAACGAAGCAAGAGCTTCTGTACCATATTTAAGAAAAAATTGATATTAGAAATCATCGAAAAATTGTTCATAGAACTCGTTGAAAAGCATTGAGAAGTTTTATACTGCGAAGTTGGCACTCTTATATTATATTTAAGAAAATCGATTATTATCATTCACTTGTTTATGCTTTATTGCAGACGAATTATATAAATAGTTTTTATTATGATAGTTAAAAAATCAAGATTTTGACAAATCTTCACCTATTCTGTTTCAGAAAAATGCATTTTATTGGAATTATTTTAATATGCGCATGAACACGTTAACTGAAAAATGTTTTGATCAAAATGAATGAAATTTGGTTTACGGTCTTTATCTTAAATTTATATATCTCTACAAAATTTTGAATGAAAGTTATTTACAGGAAGTTGTATGTCTTTTTGATTGATACTTTAAGTTGTAATTAAAGTTAAAATTAGATGAATAACTTTTGTTATACAGACTTAACATCTAAAATGCCTTTCCGTATTTAATTTCTCTTTAAAGTCCTAAAAGGTCATCTGTCTGTCTGAAATACGTATAAAAACTCCAAAAATCAGAATTTTTAAATTTTGATTTACGACTACATGTTACTAATATTGTAATTCCCAAACACATTTTGATTCTAATTGATCGAACAACAGAAGCCCAAAATGTTTATTCAGTTTTCTTGATTATATTTTTGAAGAGCAAATATCTTTTATACAGAACTCTGAAAATAAAAATTTGAACATTTGTGGCATTTATGACCAAGTCCAGTGTCCTTAATTTTTTAGAGAGAAAATATTGATTGCTAATCGGGAATATGTAATAAAGTTTAGAATATACAACTCCTACTGATTGTATGTATTGACGCATTTGCAGAGATGACTTTTGTCAAATTTAATAAAAATATTTTATAATTGAATAAACATTTTAATATTTTAACTAAGTCTATTCTCATTGTATGCAATATATGATTCTTGTATATTGTTACAAAATTTTATGTATTGCTGTTGGCCTCAACTATTACATCAAAATTTTGCATTTTTTCCTGTGTGAGATATATAACATTGAACACTTCTATATAAAAACTACTATAATACTTGAATTCATGTAGTCATCGAAACTCATTGCTATTAACCAACATTTTCTATCTGGTAACATATATTCCTCTTTTTCTATCATTCTCTGACATTGCCTTTTATCAGAGGAAGGGGAGTAGAAATATTTTGCTATTTTAGGTTTTTTTTCGTAGTAGTAAAAAGTTCATAAACAATTCAAGCAATGATTGTTTTCGTCGGTGAGATCTAAGATACTTTCTAATAGATTAAGTGAGATACTAAGATACTTTCTA